>BMAT01003328.1:51306-64514 GCA_019649035.1 Elysia marginata
AATAAAATGCAGTCTATTAACTTGTGGTGTTTTGTGTCTGATGTAAAAAAGGACAGTTCCTAACAGTTCTTTTTGGATACTCTGTCATTATAATTATTGAGATATTCAGACTGAAAACCACGAAGCATTTGCATCATTTTTTTTGGTATGATAAGAATCCACATTCTATGATTGTCTTTTTCCCATTTATACCTGTTTCAGGCTTACCCCGGTGACAGCAAGAAGCGTAGGTCCTTCCTTCCGGCACCTAAAAAGTCTCCAACGTCGTCGATACCACCACAGCAACAATTCACCACCGGTCCGACTGCCTCGGGGTCTTACGCCGTTCTACAGAGGACGTACGTCTCAAAACTTCCCGGCGCGCAGTCGTCGTCGTCATCTGTTTCCCCATCCTCGTCACTCTCATCTATATCATTGCCAGCGTCTTCACTGTCGTCCACTTCTTTGTCCGCTGGAGAGAGACAAAGCCGGCCGTTGCCAACTTACCAAGATGAGAGCAGATGTGGCGTGGGGCTAAGAGTCGGTGCACGGGTGAAGATCGGCGGCATCAAACCTGGCATTCTCCGCTACCTGGGTACCACCCACTTGGCTCCAGGGATATTCTGTGGCATTGAACTTTTGGAAGCTGACGGGAAACACGATGGGGAGGTGAACGGCCACAGATACTTCTACTGTCCACCAAACTGCGGGATTTTCGCTCCGAAAGAAAAAGTTTGCATAGACACGTCAGTTTCGAGTAGGCTTTCTTCTGAATCGGATGGGAATCCCTACAGTAGCAACGAGAGCTTGACGGAGCGGACTTACAAAGCTTTCCGTAGCTTTGAGGAGGGAGAGCTTGAGGCCGTGGACTGTTCCGTCCTTAGCCCAGAAAACCCCTACGGTGAAGCTGGCAAAAGAAAGGTGGAGACGCCACCTGACTGGGGCAGCCGTTCCACGGATTCCATAGATTCTCAAGATTCGAGTTACTTTCAAGGTAAGTCCAAGTCGCGTCTCCCTCGGACTGCGAGGGGTTCAAACATTCCTAGTCCCCAAGGGCATTCTCTGAAATCTCCTGGTAGCGGCGGCTCAGCTTACGCGTTTGGTTTCCCAAAAATACATGAGGATAGTCACTCAACACAGCAACATGGAAAATCGGGTTATGAATTAAGGAGTGGAGATAATCATCATCAAGAGAAGGGCATTGCGGCTCCCAACGTTCAAGAGCTTTGTAAAAACAAACATTTCTCCGATGAAAATGCCGGAAACGAAGAACAGTTCGAAAGCAGGAAACACTTTGTAAAAAGTGAGTCTCTCAGGCATGCCAGGAACTACCAACCGCGGCCAAATAACAAACAGTACTTAAACTTTGCGTTTGACCCTGGTGAGCAAGAACAACAAAGACCATCGGATTGCGCAACCTCCGAGGCACAGGATATTCGCAACGCTCGTACTTACAGCCAGCACCCTGAGGGCGATAACCCGGCGCAAAACAGAGACTCAAGGCTCGACGCTACTTTTGAAATCAGCCGAAGCCCTTTACCACCATCTCACTCTGCAAACAGGACTTTCGAAGTTGTATCAGCTTCTCCGAGTGTAACAAGCATCAGAGAAGGTAGAGACGGCTTTCCCTTGACTTCAACTCCTGAACCAGGATATGATTCAACAAGGTTCCAAGAAGATCGATCGTTTATTCTAGATCAACAAAGTTCAGAACCTTCGTCCAGCTTTTCTAGTTCCGAGACTGACACCCACGACCAAGACAGACAACAAACGGTGACTACTTCTCTTTCAGATTCTCAAGTCCAGTCGACTCGGCTTTTACGTCATGAGGGCTGTGTATTAAACACGCCATACAGAGATCAGCACGTGAATGTTACTGGCGAGGAGAGCACCAGAGAGGGCAGTCGTAGCGTCGGATCAGTGCCGTCGAGTGCCTATCAGCAAGGTGGGTATACTGCCTCTGGTCCAGGCAAATGTGGTGGTGATGGCAATAGTTGTGGCTTGCTCCCTTCCCAACCCCATACCCCTCGCAGTAGTCTTAAGTCTGCCAGCTATGTCGTGTCTTCTCAGGGTGATGATCAGTCAGTTGAAGTGAATCGGGCGAATAGCTACACGGTATGTGCAGGGCATAAAGGGCCTGAGTCCCTTCCACACTTCAGTGTTACGGCCGATCCGGTTGATGAAAGAAGAGACGACCTAGGGGGGCACAATTCGGAAACAGAAAAAGAGATACGACCAGCACAAGATGCAGCAAGAGACGGGCAGAGTTCATCCTCCATCCCCCCGTTTTCTCAGCCAGAAAATATAGTTGTAGCAGCAGCTGCTTCGCTAAGTAATACAGTTTGTCGATCTCACTCTGCATCACCATGTGGACGTAAAGTGTCTAGCACTGGCTCAAATCACGAAGAAAACGGAGAGTCATCGTCTTCTAGCGGCCCTCCATCTTCTGGAGGTGGAGATCATCGGTACGATCATCTAGATGACAGCTCCACCGGAGTCTCCCCAGAGGTTTCTCAGGTTCTCGAATGGGATTACGGACAAGAGTTCATCGATGGGAAAATCCCTCCCCCGTTGTCTCGCCACCATCTCAATCGGCATGCTCGAAACCATAGTTCCGATGCAGCTGCAATCATGACCACATCCTCAAGCACGGGGACCTCCGAATCCCTTAGCGATGCCCTTTTGCGAGACGCGAGTAGCGAGCCAAGCAGCGACACCGAAATGACACCAGCTTCGTCTTGCAGTCTTGCCGACGACTCAGACCAGTTCGAGCCTCCAGAAAATGATTTTGAAAACATTGATAGTTTAGAGGATCTTGATTTTCCCATGCTAGGCAAGATTAGCGCCGTACCAGTTGCATCAGCGTCCAAAGCCACAGGTACGTCTTCTTCTGCCCAAATGGCCAACCCCTCCACCACTGTGATGACTGACTCGGGGATATCAGAACGGGATGAGTCCGAAATGTTCAAGTCAACCACATCGGCAACCTCAACTTCTACCCTGTGCGGGGGCGGAGCGGGAGACAACTCCTTCTCCGACGACTGTTCCCGCGAGGACGATCATTCCTCATCATCTGTCCTGGCGGGCAATCCAGTCGTTTCATCATCGACCACCCTTTCTACGAGTAGCACTACCAGCATGAAGGGCGTCGGCTCAGATTCCAGCCAGGAAACTCTTTGTGTGCCTGACACCCCTGGGTCATTAGAGGATAAGGAATTTCTTTCGGAGGACGGCGAGGGAGAGGTTGATACTGTACGCTTGAAACCCTTGCAAAGAGTGAAAGTCGACGCAGACTGCAATAGAAGTAGGGGTGACTCCTGCGGCGATGATATTGACATCACGTCTGGATCTCCAGCTTCGGTGGTTTCTCTCGAAGACGTTAGCTTGGTCCAGGACAAAACGATCACCTGCGACACGCCTGGGAAAGGGACATCCAGTATTATTCCAGATCAGAGCCCAGCGGCTAATAATCTCCCTACACCCAGTCCCTTGTCTACCTCTCCTTGTATTTCTCATACCACGCTGCGTGAAAAAGAAGGAGATGTCACCGCAGAAGAGCTTGATATTCAGGACCCAGCGGGTCTCCTGTCCACCAGGAAGGAACGACCCGTATCTCTGATATCCACGACCAGCGCTGACACAGGTACTCTCTCCAGTGTCTACACACTCTGGCCTAAAGAGTGTATGTGTGCAGCCTCACAGTGTACTTATCTCCCCCCTACGTAGCCGTAGCTAACAAGTGTGCCCTAACTCCACCGTGTGACTATGAGTTTTCTCCCATTTCCGACTTCCTTTATCTTTTGGCTCTGTTTCGAGATGTCGCTGAGACAAAGAAAAGATTAACTGTTAAATTATTTTCAATAATTAAATTTCAATTGTAGTAATTATTATTATTATTGAGAATATTATTTTGCTAAAGTAAAAACTTCAAATGCCACTTTCAGATTTTCTGGTAATTCCTTTGCGATAAACGAAATACTGAAGCAGAGCCAACGGAAACAATTGCTTGATCATTTTCTGAATAATTTATCTTCTAATGATTTTGGTTTCATTCTTGGTTGATCGTTTAGCTGGTTACTGGACCTATTTCTTTCGTTTCATTTTAATCGTTGGTGTTGTTTCCCGATTATTTATTGTCCAAATGGCTGTGAATGTTAGTAGCCATTTTACATTCTCTGTTTGTCTTTGGATTTTTTTTTTGTGGTAAGTTAGGTGCTTTTCTGTCACGGTAAGTATAGGACTGGTTTGTACTTTCAGTAGTTATCTACCATTTTTTATACCTTTTCAAATGAGTTCTACAGGTAGCACATTATATAAAAATATATATCCAGTGTTATTGTATTATAGCTTGATATTTTGGATTAATATTGATCTTTCGTCGATGTAGATCTGGTTTCCTATATTTTGTCTAAAAATTTAATGAAAAATATTTTGTAAAAATAATCTCTAATCAGTGGTAGTTTACATTGATTAAGAAATCTATCGGCCCAAATCCCTATTTACTTGTTATTTTTCTTCTTCCGGTTCGATGTTCTTTGCCTGTCTACTTTTTATCCAGCCGTTATTCTTCGTCAATGATTGTTTTTAGTTTTATAGTAATTTTAAACACAGAAATGTCTTGAATTTCTGATTGACTCATTGACGACAAGATCCACGTAGTCTATACTAAAAGTACAAATACTTTGTCGTTACATTAAGCCTACACTTACACACAGCGTATAATTTATCTAACCTTTGTCTTTAGAGGCGGTAAACCTCGGTAAACCTGGTACCTGCAGCAACCATTATTCCCACTTAGTTTAATATGCTGCTTCCATCATTGCAGTAGTTGCTCTGTACCGTGCCATAGCTGCGGAGAGTCAAGCTTATTAAAAAAAAAAACCAACAATTTTTCGTTTGAAGAACAGCATTGCTTTTAACTCAATATAGAATTTGAATGAAAATATATCAGATTTTTGTTCTAACCATATGAAAAATCATCGTCGTGACTTGACTACGTTTTTGCCGCGTGTAATATTTTTTGTAGTGACTAATACGTTCTCTTTTCTAATTGTAAATGTTTTGATATTGCTGTTCTTCTTTTGGGATAAGCAGAACAAGCTATATGAAGGCTGGCTAATTACGCATGCTATATTTTATTTAAACTATTTTCATCATGTGTAAAATGTTTTTTTGAACCTCTTGTAATACGTGAGTTTGTTAAATGTTTATAATTTTATGTAGTACATGACTTTTTGTCTATTGATAGTTTTTTTTTTTAGTTTTATTTTGATTTCTTTATAATTGTAAATGAAGAAGGACAGTGAAAAGGGGGGAAAATAGGGCTTTTATAAAGATAGCGACAGTTCATTTTCCTTTGAAATTGTCTACTAAAGAGAATGAAAAGGCCAACATATTAACGTACTTTAAAACTCGAATTGCTTTTATACGTATAAATATTATGCATATGTTTTTAATTATCAAACGGTTATTCTTTACAAGTTTTTTTTGTCTCTAAGTACCTTTTTTGCCTGTCGGTAAACTGTTAGGGCTAAGTGGTGTTTTTGTTGTGCCGTATTATTTGTGTATTCGTTAGAAATTTGGCTCTTTAATAAATTTTGTAATGACTAAAGGCTTTTTAATACAGTTTTAGTTTTACTTGTATTTTTGTTGCATGGCACCCTGTAGTTATATGTGACTCTAGCATACCTACGTGTTGTGACTATCGCCATCACGGTCCTGCTTTGTTTTCTATAATACTGTTTTATTGTAGTAATAACATACCATTACATGTCATTCAGCAAATAATGCGATAATACTTCAGTGTCAGTATGTTTATTGACTTTGTGTCTTTAGATATGTAGTGATGTGTATGAAACATTCAGAGACAGTCATTAGATAGCTCTAGTTTTCATTTTGTTTTAACTCATTGGTTGAAAGTCTTAATTCGTCAAAAAATTGCACAAGTATCTTAATGAACCATTTCAGCACAATGGCTGTTGCAGTCATAGAATTAAAGAAAAATATCTTCACGTATAATCAGATAGGAATGTAATAAAGATTTTCCTCTAAATAAATTCTTTCCTATGCACTCCACTGGCCAGAACAGAATAGATTAAATTGTTTAAAAGTAATACTTCTAAAGTAGCAAAAACTTTATACAAGTGAATCAAATGACATACGTTCGTTAAAATATGAAAATAAAAAGATCTTCGAACATGAACGCCCGCATATAAATTTTATCTGATCTGAAAAGTTTTTATTTTAAAACACTAGATGAAAGTCACAAGATGGTTTTTTTTTTCATTTTAACTGTGTTATGACTGTGCTTTTAATCGATACAGCACTATAAAAGACTGGGGTTATTTTATCACTATTGCAGTCTAGAAGCCGAAATCAAATCGAGCGATGCCAATCCCTTCGTACTTTAAAACTGATCTCTTCTTTTAACCGCCCCTTTTCCACAAATCTCAACCCAAGGCTACGCCCCCGATACTGATTCCGAGATTGGAACCCTCACTTTCAACTCCCCGAACACAGACTGGCTGGACAGATGTGGTGTCGCCCATCCGACCACTTTTGCTCCACCAGAGGAGCTCGGATTTAATGGTACTATAGTGCTGTGTTTGTTTGCTTTATTTGATGTTGTTTCTTTTAACCTTGGACTCATTTCAAAATATTACTTCTTTAAAATGCACTTCTACTAACGTATAATTTTAAAGTTCGAGAATTCTTGTGTGCGATCCGTTTAGTGAATCCTTTAAGAACATTTCAAGTGCCGTTTGATTGCATCTCACCATTCTCTCGCTCATCAAGAAGCCGATCAAAATTCATTTCCATGTGCTTCTCGAAAATGCAGTCGTAACTCTATAGATCTGATTGATTCACATGGCCATGCTATCTTATGATAAATTTTAACTGTTTTTATAGGTTTGGTTTTTCTTATCAATTTTATTCTTTACATATTGTATGTACTTAAATTTTAGATGATCTTTCTGTTGTTTCTTAGTTTTCTCTATACTCATATTTTGTCGGTCTCAGATCATAGCAAATTGAGATACTCAATTATTTTTAATATTCCCAGTGTCGCCTTTGCCTTCACCTTTAAGCAGCTAGAATGGTTCCAGCCCCCTCTCTCTAGCTTTCTTTGCATCTTTAATATGCCCTCATAAATGCGTATAAGTCTATGTATTTGTTTTTTAGCTCCTTTTGGTTTTAAATGCCTCCTCTGCCACGTTTTCTTTTATGCTTGCTCTGATTACTCTACCATTTTCTCTATCTTCATTAGTCTCTATCTACTTTACTTCCCTTTCCCTCTCTTTCTGACTCGCTCTCTTAATATTAAAGAGTTGCTGCATAGGTTTGATGTCTTTTGATGTGTTAAAATCTTTTTTTTTTCAAATTAGTCGCCTTTCCCTTTTCCTGTCAGGGGTTTTTCTCTCTAACGCCCGCTTTTTTGTCTTTCTCTCTTATACTATTTCTATCACTCTGCAAATAAGAAAACAATTGCAAACATTATATACTGAACAGGACACCATGCATCTTAGAATTAATTTACGATGTTTGAATACTGATTAAATGATTTATCTAAACTTTCTTTAGAAAGAATCTTAGCTACTCCTTGGTAATCTGCAAACAAGCTTTTCAATATGAATTCCAATAACAATCTTTCTCTTGGGTTTAACGCCGCGAAACTATTTTAAATATATCAAATGTCATTAGGAAAATGTAAAGTTTGCGTGCTTTTCCGGTCAGCCGCTAGTGATTAAAAAAGGGAAACTAAGGTCAAGACAAGAAATTTGTATTTTTATTGTTGTGTCCCCTTGCACTACCAGGAAAGTGTTACAACGTATTGATTGCATTCTCCTCAGCTTATTCTACAAGATTTTGAAGCAGTATTATAAGCGGGTTTTATTATTTGTCTGTCTTTCGCTTGTCTGTCTGTCTGTGTCTCTGTCTTTCGCTCTCTTTTTCTTTCTCTCCCTCTCTCGCTCTCTCTCGCTCTCTCTCTCTCTCTCTCTCTCATCGTCTGTGTGTTTGTGTGTAGGTGTATGACTATGTGTTTCTGCGCTTTTCTAAACTATTTTTTTGTTAAAAAAATCTATACTATCTATTCACCCTTGTTTCTAGCGGCTAGTTCCTCCTTCATTCTCTCAGACGCCCTCTCTCTATTTCTTTCTATCTCTCAGTGTGGCTCTCTCTCTACCTCCGTGTCTTTCTGCAACTTTCTCAATATATTTTTAACTTTTTCTAAACCTGTGTTGTTTTTCTTATGATCCTCACGTGGACCTCTCTCTCGCTCTCTCTCTGTCTGCCTATCCGTCTGTCTCTTTCTTGGTGTGAGTTTTTTTTTCTTCTCCTTACTGTTTTAAGCTTTTCTTCCTTTTTTATCCCCTTGTAATACAAAGAAAGAGTTAAAATTTGTTGTTCATATTTTCTTCAGCTTATTTTAAAAGATTTTGAAACAATTTTTTTCTTTTTTTTGCAGCGGGTTTCTTTGCCTGTCCGTCTTTCCGCCTGTCTGTCTTTCAGTCTGTCTCTGTTTCTGCCTCAGACTGTCATGATGTCTCTAGCTCTCTGTCTGTCTGTCGCTCTCTTTTTCTTTCTTACTCTCTCTCTCTCTCTCTGTCTCTCTTTCTTATCGCTATTTATCTCTCTCTCTCTTTTCGTCTGTTTGTTTGTGTGTAGGTGCATGTCAACCAGTTTCCGCCGCTTTTCTAATCTATCTTTTTCAAGGATCTTTACTTCCTTTTTATGTTTTGTTTCTTGGGGCGACTTTCTCCTTTCACTGTTAGACTCTCTCTCCGTGTCACTGTCTATCTGTCTGTCGGCCTCTCCCTCTCTCTCTCTGTCTCTCTAGGTTTGTATATGTTTGTCTTTTTATCATTGAGCTTTAATTCCTTTAATTTACCTTTTGTTTAAACTTATTCGTTCGTCGTGCATGTTATCTGTCTCTCTATCTCTCTCAGCCTCTCTCCGTCTCTCTCAGCCTCTCTCTTTTCTCAATCTCTTCCTTCTTTCCTTTATAATCCCTCCATCTTCCTCTCTTCATTTTAATGTCTTGCTGCATAGGTTAAATATCTTTTGGTCTGTTATACTTATATAAGTATCTGTACTCTCTCTTTCGCAGCCTTTCCTTTGTTTCTTTCGGCTTGTTTTCTTTTTTTAATTGTATCTCTACCTTTCTGTATCTCTCTCTCTTTCTTTCTCTCTCTCTCTGCTTCTTTATCTTTCTCTCTCTAGCTCTGCGGGCCTATGTCTTCTATCTGATTTTTCAAGTCACATAATCCCCCTTTTTCATTTTTTGTGCCTACTAGAACCTGCGATTGAAATAGAATGTACACGCATTTATTTTGACACCGTCGAAACAATGACAATTAATGTTACTGTACCTTAAACCAAAAACAGCAAGAATGAAAACAAAGAGACATATATGAAAAAAACAATGTGACAGCGCTAGGATACAGAGGTTTTGAACTCAATAAACTATTTTCTATGTTTTTAGCAATTCAGCTCTGAAATTTTCAATCTAATCAATTGAGTTTTATTTTTAGTTTATGCAACCACACCCCTAGCGTTTTGTAATTTTTATTTGTTATTCTTTCTTTCTTTCTCTTTCTTTATTTTGGAGATAATTTTTTTTGGCAAATTCGATAGCTGACAAATTTTTCGAGTGTTTTCTCTATGTTTGAGTATTCAATGATTTTTTTTTTCGCACTTAAATCTCCAGGTCCACCAAGTGACAAACAGGAACCCCAAAAGTGTTTTCAAGTAGGTCCACTTTAATTGCTGTTTGATTTTTTGCATTTTTAAATAAATTATAAGCTAGACCCTACAACTTGCTTCCCTATCTCAAATTAAAGTATGGGGAAAGGGAAGATGACGTAAAAAATTAGAGAAGAAAAAGAATGCCGGTATCGAAAAGCATCAGCTACAGGTTTAAGGCCTCCTTCGAAGTAATTCCAATTTTTTGAGAAGTAAAATAAATAATATATTTTCGTGTCCTCTTTTATAGTCTCACCAGCTGATGTGGTGCACCAAGTAAACCCGTAATAGACATTCAGGAAATCAATATTTCAACAAATAATCCATTCCTGCACTATTGTAAATTGAAGTTAGATTTCTACCTGATATTTAGGCTGAATGTAAGCAGTGTAAAGATAAAAAAAATAGACGTTGTACCTTGCGTCTTACAATTGAGAGAAACAGTGTATACTGATTGCCTGAAAATTCGATACATTATTTACCTCAAACTCGATTACTTTAAAAATTATTCGGATTTTCTTTTCAACAATTTCAGATACTAATTCAGAATCATTATAGGTTGCTAGAAGTTAGATATGGCGCTCTGTAATTTTACACACTGAGAAATTTATGGACTACCCTAAAAGGGGTGCTACTGTTTTGAAGGCGACAAAAAATTCATTTCGATAGTCTCCCTTGGACTATATCTCTTTTCAAATGATATAAGATTTAAGAACTTGAACTTTTTACTGTCCTTTCCATTCACTTTTCTGTTCTGAAAACATATATTGACTTTTTGTTTTTGCATTTCAGATTAGTAATTTTTTTTAAATATAAAATTTTTAAAAGTTTGATTTATAATAATTTCAATGAAACAGTTTGTAATTTTATAATTTCGTTAATGATCTTTGTACACTATTGTTTTAAATGTATTAAGTTTTTTAAAGTTAAAAACCCAAAAAATTACAGGCATTGATGATTTTTAAAGCTTTTTAATAGCACACTTTAGCTTCTTTTTACATTTCCTTAAACCCAATAGCTCTACATGGTCGTCCCCTTAACCTTCACGCTTTGTTATCATTGTAGCGAACATCAACTCCTCTAGCCAACTCTACACCAGGCAACACTGCTGATAAAGACCGGGCATCCACCACCGAGGTAGATTACACCAACGGAAATTCTGCTAGCAGTAGATGTGGTTCTAAAGGTTCGGGTTTACCCCAAGAGCGACTCTCAACCTCCTCTGATACTGTTCCACGCAGTAGCACCAGCGGTGCGGAAACAGCTCTAACAGCATCTTCTGGCGCTCCGTCAGTTGGCGCCCCGTCTTCTGGTCAGAACTCTTTTGAAGCTGAGGAAAAAGAAGAGGAAGAGGAGGAAGAAGAAGAGGAGGATAATGTAGACGATTTTGTGCCCTGTCAAGACTTGGAATTTTCCTTTAAAGTCAACGCCCCTATAGACTTTGTTGCAGCTGGTCCAGCGGCCATTTCCGACGAGGAAGAAGAGGGTGAGACCTTGAAACGAAACCCAAAGCGCAAGGCGATGACCATTACTAGAAAGCGCAGCGAGAACATCTCCCACAAGATGCCTAACACCAGCAAAGTGACCTCCCGCCTGGCCGACTACATCAAAACTCCGCCTGTCCCAGCCAGGCCACGCGAGGACCGCGAACAGCAGAACAATAAAGTGACTCGCAACAACGCCAAGAACAAGGAAGGCAACATTTCTAAGAAACGCCTCAGCGCCGCTGACATTGGAAACAGGTAACGATCAAATGTCTATAGCTCATTAGCCTTTTTTTAGCATTTGAAACTACTTACAAAACAATGCGTATCTCAGAATGTCTTTTCTGGAAAGAAAATGATGTTATCTTATTAATATTGAAACATGAAAAAAGCTTGAAATTTCATCCCTGCTCTTTTACAAAATAGATTATTTGCCTACTATGTAATAAAGCATCATGTTCTTCTGCCATCTTGCATTCAGTCTGTCAATCCAATAAATTTTGAGACTAAGGCTACAACATTACTGCCCTCAGGTCTTGTAATCTTTCTAAGTTAAATCTTAAGAGACACCTAATTATAGTGGTATATATAGCAAACCTCTTTTCTTTACAGGCCCAATCCAACAAACGGTACTCCAAACAGCAGGCGGGCATCCGCTGTAGATGCAAATGGCGCTGGGGATGGCGACACTGCAGGTGGAAAGGAAGGAGGTGACAGCACAAGACGTTCTCAGCCAACACCCCAACCCCCAAAGCCCATCATCAAGCGTGCTCCTCCCAAGTCAAAATGGGGAGATATTATGTCTCAGATCGAGACCAGCAAAGGTACCACAAAGCCAAAGCCAAAGTCAGAAATTAAGAGTTCTTTGGCTGCGTACTTGAACACTCCACCTCCATCTCTTGGAGATAAGGGGAATCCGCAGGAAGGGGATGAACCTATCTCCCTCAGCTCGACAAGCAACAGCAACCAGACGCCCCCAAGGAAGATCGAGTCCAGAATCAAACCTTTGCCACCGCCGCCTCCGAAGATTGACCTGAGCAAGGTGAAATCTAAGCTGGGGGTGCCTACTGCCTCCTCGGCCACCAAGGCCCAACCAAAGGTCAACAACAGCAACAGCAACCCGAGGAAAAGCCTCTCCAGGGAAGGTTCGCCAGCTGCTAACGGCGCCCGCAGAGGGAGCAAGAGGATGTCTGAACCGCACATCTTGCAGGGGAAGCAGAACAAAGTCAGTAGTTTTTTTTATTGTTAGTATTATCTCTGCACCATTACAGGTGATTTCTGAAAGTTAGTTTTGAATTTTTACATTTGGATTTTTTTCCTATGAAGGAAAAACAAGCACATTATGTATGATAAGTTTAAAAGTCATTTTGGAAAATTTTTTAATTACAATTGCTGTATCACTGACCCCTCCCCCCACCCCTACACCACAGCAGTTGGTGTTGGCAGTAGGAACACCAACCAATAGAGTGGTAGCCACAATGAATGGAGTTAAATCAGGATAATTTTACATACCCCTAGCTTTTCACTATCCTAAAGCAATTTTTCTCATTATCGCCTCAATACCTCATCCCTCCACAGCAGTTGCTGTCAGCAGCTAATACCAGAACCAATAGCGTGGCAGACAGTAGCATCATCAGTTCTGCCCGTAGCAGCATCACTGACCTCAGCATCTCTGCTGCTGACCAGCTGGACGCTGATGGTGAGTACAGAGTGTTAATATTACACTCAGAGTATGTGTTGTTGATATAACGTGCTCTGTATGTCTGTTTTTCTTTATGCCTTGATCTGTCTATGTTATTCCCTGTGTGTCTTAGCAGCTGTCTCTAACTGCCATGTCTGTCAAGTTGACTGTCACGCTCTCTCTCTCTCTGTCTATCTAGCTGTCTGTGTCTTTCTCTCTCCCTCTCTCTGCCTCTGTACTATTATACAAATGACTATGTCTGTCTGTTTCTGTTCTCTATTTGAGTCTTTGACTTTCTGTCTTTATTACTGTCTTCCACT
>BMAT01003329.1:4381-19743 GCA_019649035.1 Elysia marginata
CTACTACTGCTGCTGCTGCTGCTGCTGCTGCTTCTACTGCTACTACTAAAACAACTACAACAACAACAACAACTACTACTACTACTGCTGCTGCTAGTACTAATACTACTACGACTGCTGGTGCTGCTACTGCTTCTACTGCTACTACTACAACAACTATAACAACTACTTCTATTACTATCCTACTAATACTACTGCTAGTGCTACTACTACAGCTGCTGCTAGTACTACTAGAACTATAACTACTAGGCCTAGGCCTAGGCCTACTACTACTAATACTACTAGTAATGCTGTTGCTGCTAGCTAGCATAGCCTTGAAACCCCCCCCCCCCTTCCCCACACACCCCCTTTTTGTTCTCTCAGTCAGCTTCATGTTGGGAAATGGTGTGGCATCACTACTTTTTCTAGTGCTATTAGCAGACCTCTATGGTGTTGTCTTTAGTCAGTCAAGGAAGATAACTCTCGCTGAATGAAACGAGCCTTGCAAAAAAAAAAAAAAAATAGTAAAAATTCAGAAGCTGTAGGTCTAGGCTTAGAATATTAGTGTTCTAGACCCAGAACACATGATTTCTCTCTATCTCGATCCACGAGTTTAGCCAAAGTAGTAAAGCAGAGATGTCACGCCCAGGAACATTGGTCTATGTTGGTCAGCTGTCAAAGAACACCACGGTCATTGACGTGGAGAAAATATTTTCCCGCTATGGAATGTTGTTAAAATGTGATATAGAAAATGGTAAGACAATGTCAAAATGAAATCTAAATAATCATAATATATAGAATCTAGGGGAAGACTTCCATACCGACGCGCCACTTTGAAATTAATTTAAAGCACTAGATAAACTTGTTACCTGCTACAATATGACTAATTCAATGTTAATGGATGAATATTCATTGGACATTGGTCTAGTGCGTTGTATTTTTATATAAATGGAATTTTCTTTCACCACTCGGGACAATGCAAGTGTATATGTGACGCCATTTTGTAAACAGACTTTCTTCATTTCGTTACTTTTACTGGCGCGTCGGTATGGAAGTCTTTCCGAATCTAGAATCTAATACACTGGAACTTAAGTAGGATCTAGATCTAGATCTAAATCTATGGGTGCTCTTCAATGGCTCAAGCCGTGACATCCTTAGATCTAGATATTAGGCCCCGAAGTCACAACACTGTAGATCTAGTAATTTTAGACGCCCGTCAAAATCATTTTATTTTTTAGTGGGGACATAGATCTACCACTAGCGCTACCTCAGTATAGATCTAGCCATTCTACTAGGCCTAGCCTACATGCACAAGCAGCTACTCAATCTAGTGCTTAGAAGTTAGTTCTAAGCACAACGTTAAGTGCCCACTAACTTTACACGACCTCAAACGGTCGTGTAACTCGCAACTTAGAAGCTAGATGTAAACCAGCAACGGCGACTGATGGGGCGCAATCATTGAAGTCCATGGGCTCGATACAAGGGTTAGACTGTTACTACTAGTCTCAGATGGGAAAGAGTCTTCCGGGGTTTTTAATTTTTTATTTTGTTGAAGGCAGATAGCATTCATCATTTAACTTCGTGACGGTACTAGTACTACTACTAAGTCTGACATTTAGTTTATTACTTTCAATAGTATTCAAACTAAAACTGGTCAGCATTATTACTCGTATTTATATAATCATTCGTTATTGTATTTACATTATCTAATACTGCATTATCATTAAGACATTTTGCAATACTGTTTGTCAAATCGATGTACAGATGTCATTATCTTCTTGTGTGTAAATTATTCTCAACATCATTATCATTGTTACTATCTTTCATTGGTATAACTATTGCTTCAATTTTGTTCCACTGTTACTTTTATCAAAATTTTGTCAATGATAACTATTAATAACATTAACAGCACTTATAAATGTGAAAAAAAAAATTATGCAATGAAATATCGCCAAAATTATTATAATATCATTATTAATATTATTATTATTATTATCATTATTATTATTATTATTATTACTTTTATTATTATTATTATTATATTAAGCCTTCTTCTTCTTCTTATAATAATAATAACTTTTTTTTGAGCTTTCAAATGTGAAAAATGATGTTGAATTACCAACATAATTATTATTTTTATTACTGATACACAATTTTAATTATTCCTATTTGCACTAGATCTTATGTTGCATTCGCAACAGGATTGATTTCTACAGTGTTTCTAAAATTGATACAACATCTACCTTTGCCCTTTACTGGGCTATCTTCTTCCACAGCGTCCTTATCACCAACTTTCGCTCATCTATTTGATTATTATAATTATAATTATCAATCTACTATTTGTTCAAATTACTCATATAATTTTCATAATTGGTTTTATTACTTAAAAAAAAAAAAAATTAAACTTTAATTAGACATTGTATTGGACCTAACTGTTCATACTTTATAATTTGGTAATCCCTGAGCTGCATTTTTTAAAATGTTTTTCCTAGGTTTCGTTTTCGAGAACCTAATTTAAAACTATTCTCTTTGAAATGGTCAAAAGGCTTTATGAATTTGTCCCTACCTTTGGAAGCTTAGAAATGAATTTGACACAAATGATTAAAAGATTTTTAAAAGGTAGGCCTATGAAGTTAGCAGTGGTCAAAAGTAGGCTTTTGGTTAGGAAAAGGCCTTTAGAAGTGTCTACCTTTAGACTCCATTTAGTATGATTCGAACCTTCAACTTATAGATGCTTCGGCACCCACCACCTTGCCACCTAGAAAAACATATAGCGCATCGTTTTCGAGAATCTAAACAGTAATAATAAAACTATTCTCTTTGAAATGGTCAAAAGCTTAGACTTCGAGGCTTTATGAATTTGTCCCTACCTTTAGAAGCTTTATGAATTTGACACAAATGATGAAAAGATTTTTAAAGGTAGGCCTATGAAGCAGTGGACAAAAACTTGTAGGCTTTTAGTAAGGAAAAGGCCTTTAGAAGTGTCTACTTTAAGACACCTTTACAGTCAAATGAGACTGTATTAATTGAAGCTAATTCAAAAATATCACTTATCAAGACCATAAGAAAACGTCAAGCCACTTTTCTAGGCCATGTCATGCGGAGAGAAAAATTAGAACATCTCATAACAACAGGAAAGCTTGATGGAAAAAGAGGCAGGGGAAAACAAAGGGAAAAAATGATGGATGGACTAAAGCGCTGGCTGGGATCCGGAAGTTCGTCAGAGACAATGACAGCTATGGGACATCGGGAGTTATGGAGAAACATGATCGCCGACGCTTCAAAGCATGGCACTGGATGATGATGACCTTTAGACTCCATTTAGTATGATCCGAACCTTCAACTTATAGATGCTTCGGCACCCACCGCCTTGCCACCTAGAAAAACATAGCTTATAGCATGTCGCCACTACACTCCTTAAAAAGGAATTTCATGGTGAAGGTCGTAAATAAAGCCTAGAGATCTAAGCGACTCGCTTGTATACTTGAAGCTGAATGGGAAGACTCAGATCGCACCAAAGGCAACCATTTAAACCCGGAAGCACACCAACACTTAGCGATAAACAACAAACACAGAGAACAAATGATAACATTTAAGGTATGCCTCATATATAGATCTGATCTAGAGATCAGAATAAATAGTGGACGCAGCCACTACGCAATCACATGAATAAAAGATTTTAAATGTATGAAATTAGCAGTGGAGAGAAGTAGGCTTTTTAGTGGAAATCTTCCTGTTCAAGTTTAGTCAATAGCAAGGACCTTCGCCATGGTATAAGCTATGTTTCTCCAGGTGGCAAGGCGGTAGGTGTCAAAGCATCTATGAAGGTTTGAATCATACTAAAGGCAGACATTTTGGGCATAATTTCCACTTCGGCCTGTAGATACTCAAAACTCATACTGAGAACACTAAAAGAAAACCCAGAACTATCAATATATATATATATCAAGATCTACATGCAGTTTCAGATAGGATCTATATCTGAATCTAAATCCTTTCCGTACTACAAAGTCCACAACAGTCAGCACTAAAAAAGTAAAAAGAAAAACGATGTTTCAAAGACATATTTATAAAAAATACAGTTTTTGTAAGCAAAAGAAAAAAAGAATAATCTCTAGAGTAGATATCTAGATGTGGATTCTAGATATTTCAGTGTAATTCTCACTGTAACCAATAGAATCTAGAAATTACCGTCACGATTTAGATCAAGATCTAGAATTAGATCTATTTAAAAATAAGATCTAGAAGCTCAAGATAAGGTAAAATAATAGTGTGATCACAGCTCGTTAAAACTTTCTGCCAGTGTCAGGTTCTACATTTCTAGATTCCGGAATATTATTTTTAAAATGAAATCAAATTATCTTTACTGACTTTAGTGTAAATTAGTTTTGTGGAATTTAACGCCAGTATTCATTTCTAGAATAGGCCTTGGTCTGGTTCTAGATAAATCTAAATGTGGATTCTAGATATTTCAGTACATGATTCCCAGTGTAATAGAACTTACCGTTACAATTTAGATCTATATAGGCCTACTCTGGATATCCAAATTTTGAATGTAATCCTAGAACTGTCACATATTAATTTTTGCGTCGTTATTTTCCATTAACTTTAGTGCTACAGATAAAATTCCCGACGACACGTAGGTTAACGTTAGATGTTATTATTAATGGAAAACTTCAACAATCAAAGAATCAACATCTGACCTGTTTTTTAATGTGACAACAGAAATCTGCATCAAAAGTTATGTGGACATGCACATTTTCATAACTTTTCGTTGAGTAGTAAAAATTTGTATTCGAATTCATAATTCTAAAATAATTTTTTAGTTCCATTATAATAAAATTATTCATCGGTGATGGTTTTCCAAATTCAAAAGTTGGTGATGGTATTCTTCTTAGAACTTTTTATCTATCTCGTTTACATAGACTTTGAACTTTGGTTTGAAATTTAAAAAAGATATTAAATTAATTATTTAAAAATTCATGCCTGAAAACTCATGTTGTTCAGTTGCCCTGTATTTATATCATGTTTACTGTATTCCAGATGCTGACATTGGTAAGTAAAACCTACTTGTTACTGTTGGTCTATCTAGAGCTAAAAATTTTAGGTTTTTTTTGTGGACAAATACATAACATACCTTTATTATGAAGTTTAAACAGGCTTAATCATTGATTTGCGGCTATGCTATATTTGATTTTACATTTGATGCCTGAGGTATGAATATTACTGTGTAGGGTTACCTTGTCCTTTTTAAGAAATTACCATTCGATCGGATTGTCAAATGATACCAGTTTTACTTTTTTGTCAATTTGGCAGTAACTTCCTCTACTCAAGATCTTTAGAAGACCAGTGTTTATTTTATCTATTTAGTCATTAATCAGAGATGCTTCTTTTCCGGCATTTGCGAGAGTTCCAGCACCGTCCGGCAGGTGTAAATTAATGTAAAAATCCTTGATTAGTTGGTGTCTTTATTTAGTAATGGTACTTCTAATTTGCCTTGCGGCAAGGTGACCGGTTAGCATTTAAAAAAGTTCAGGCATTTTTGTCAGGCCATAGAAGCATAGATCTCTGATTAATGTCTTTGTGGAAAAACAATCAGTTGTCTACAAATTATGTTATCAAGTCTGGATGATTTAATGAGAAAGATTTTAAAATAATCATCAAGGAGGTAAAAAAGACTTTTGTATGCTGTGTAAAACTTTGAAAGCTGTCAATTTTAGGATAGTTAGGTTGAAGAATAAAAAGTTTTGTTTGTTTTTTTTTCAGTGCAATATTGCAAAATAGTTCTATATTTTTGTTGATTACATTTAAATTTTTATTTTTCCAGCTTATGCGATCATAGAATTTGAAGATAGGCGCGATGCTGAGGTAAGTGGAAGACAAAACTTTGCTTTTAAATTTTTTTTTTTTTACAGGTGATCTTAATTCTTGTATGGTAAATTTTCTGATTTTCAAACAGGAGGCAAATATGCAAATCTTTTTTAGCTATCTTCGCATTTATTTATTGGGATTTTTTTGTTTTTGTTTAGTTTTTTTTTTTAAATAATGAAATTGCAATATATATGGCTTTTACAGGTACATGTATTGTCAATTCAAAACCTTTGTTCTTTTTAGCATCTGCTTCAATATGCATCTTTTGTTTGTCTAGCTTTCATCCTGGCTGAAAGACATAGCATCGGATAAAAAATATTGTCAAACAATGTGCATAGATTTATAGCGATGAACGTTACCAGCATACTGTCCATTGTCAACTATGCAAAGTTTATTTTTTTAAATCTATCATGAGTTGGAAAAAAATAATATGCTGGTTTAAAAATAAACACAGATCTTTTATTCTTTGTAGAAATGGACAACAGTGGAACATTTACAATGGGTCTGAACTGTGATTATGTTTTTTCTTTTCTGACTAAGCCATGGCTTCCTAGCATGATAAGCCTCACAAGTCAGTCATGTGAACGTTTCATAGCCCATGGTTGATAAGCCTCACAAGTCAGTCAAGTGAACGTTTCATAGCCCATGGTTGATTCACAAGTCAGTGAAGTGAACGTTTCATAGCTCATGGTTGATTCACAAGTCAGTCAGGTGAATGTTTTATAGCCCATGGTTGATAAGCCTCACAAGTCAGTCATGTGAACGTTTCATAGCCCATGGTTGATAAGCCTCACAAGTCAGTCAAGTGAACGTTTCATAGCCCATGGTTGATAAGCCTCACAAGTCAGTCAAGTGAACGTTTCATAGCCCATGGTTGATTCACAAGTCAGTCAAGTGAACGTTTCATAGCTCATGTTTGATTCACAAGTCAGTCAAGTGAACGTTTCATAGCCCATGGTTGATAAGCCCCACAAGTCAGTCAAGTGAACGTTTCATAGCCCATGGTTGATAAGCCTCACAAGTCAGTCAAGTGAACGTTTCATAGCTCATGGTTGATTCACAAGTCAGTCATGTGAACGTTTCATAGCTCATGGTTGATTCACAAGTCAGTCATGTGAACGTTTCATAGCCCATGATTCCACTGCAATCTTGCCATGCAAGCTGCCCCCTCTTAGTTTACCTCCCGTTCCATGGGGTATGAGTAGTTCTGCTCTTGGTCTTGACACATGCCAAGCTGAACCTCCTTGCACTGGCTATTTGGCCTAGCGGTAAGACACTCGCTCGGAGATCGGAAGGTGCGTGGTTCGATCCCCAGCCGAGTCAAACCAAGGACTTAAAAATTGGTATGAGCAGCTGATCCGCCTAGTGTCTGGCATTATGGATTTAGTGCAAAGTCTGGTCGGCCCGGTGTCAGGATAATGTGACTGAGTGTGGTGTAAGCAGCGCTCCTTACATCACAGTGTGGCAGCACGCTTTCAATTGTCCCCAGTGCCGTCTCTGATATAATCTCGAAGTTGAATCATTATCATTCAAATATAGAGCTTTTTTTTGTAAATAAACAGAGGTTTTGTAAAATTGTTGGTTGGGTCGTATGATATAAAGACACCAATTTATGGTATGATGGATAAGCTCGAAAAGCTGTAGGTAAGTAAAAGGTTCTTAAATTGTTCAGTGCTTGGCATTGGAACAAGAAATGGGTCTCATTATCTACAGATTTTGACGAGCATCTTATACACAAATTACTAGTGCTTACATTAATTCTGAAAAAAATTATTTCTTATGAGTAGGCTGCAAAGTTTAAGTAGGGCCACCAGCCTTTTGTGGTGCCTTGTATACTCTTCAGGCTTCATATCCGGGTGATAATCGAGATACATTTCGAATGATCTTCTTATACTAAAATCGTTTTCTTGTTGGCCTACAGAGATCATTCTTTGTTTAAACTCTGAAAGAAATCGTTTTTAATATATGATGCCCAATTTGTTCTATATAGTTCAGCTTGTCTATACTACTGCAGGTAACATTTTCTGGGATTTTTATCAGAAGGAAGATGCATTAATTTACACCAATATTTGACAGCTGAGCTCTTAACTTTGTGTCTACCCATAATGGATATAGGCCAACTTCCTTCAGAACAAGACAGTTTTCTGCACCTTCTTTTCCAATTGATAGAAAATATTTAAAGAACTTGATTTGTACTTGCTCAATACAATCATAAGTTTGGTTCCCCAAATCTCTGATCCATATAAGAGCATAGGTTTTAACTCCACATCAAATATTTCGGCAGCCATATGGAATTGCACGTCATTTATATTGGAAAGCATTGTGCGTATATTCTGCATAGAGCGCATTGCTTTACATGCATGATTGTCAGTACATTTGACCAACAAAGTCTTGATGAAAAGGTGATACTGAGATAGTTGTAGTAGGTTGCGACATCTAGTTTCTCATTTCTAAAAACCCATTTTTCTGTGTTTTTAAGGTAGCCACCATTTCTAAATACCATCATTTTGCTTTTTTCGGTGTTAATCTTGAGTCCCCAATCATTGCAGAACTTTTTCAGAACAGAGTGTGCTAACAGAGCGACATCATCTGCATATATATGAGGCTATATGCATGAGCATCTCTGCTCAAAAGTTCCACACCCGTTGTTTGGGGGCTGCTAGATACATGTAGTCCCTTTTCCAGTTCTGATATAAAGATTGAAAAAAGAACTGGACTTAAAATACACCCTTGTTTTACACCACTCTGGCATTTAAAATAATCTGTAATACATATGATTCATGGTGCATTGTTTGGAGCAGATTTGATGACTTTTACAGATGCTAGCCTGCTCCTATACATTGCTTATATACTTATCATCTTTCCTTGACAGCCATACTTAGATAACATGTACCACAATTTCTTTCTAGCTACCCAATCCAACGCCTTAAAGAAATCAACATAGAGGACATAAAATCTACCTGTGTCTTTTCCTAAATACTTTTGCACCATAGACTGAAGGACAAAAATATTTTCCACAGTCGATTATGACGATCTATACCCACCTTGGGCTTCTGGTATGAGTTTGTTTGCATCACTCCAGAGTTTTAATCTTGTGTTCAGAACATGAGAGAATATCTTCCCAAGTACATTAAGCAGACTTGTACCTCTATAGTTGTTTACATCTTCCACGTTACCTTTCTTATGAAGAGTAAAAATAGATTATTTAGTCCATTCGTCTCGATAGATACTACTTTCAAACACCGAATTAAAAAGGGTGACAAGATAGTGGCAGAAAACTCCACTCTTTCACATGCAGCCCCTAAGAACTCTGAGGGGATGCCGTCAGGCCCGCTGACCTTACCAAGTTTCATTTAAACGTTTTGAAACAATTGAAGACCTGCAGCTTTATACCAGAAAAGAGTTAGAGTTTTTAAAAGTCTGTGATTATACTTCAATTACAAACGACTGGGACTGATTCGATTGAGGGGAAACACATTTTTGAAAATTTCTTCAAATAGGGACAATGCAAAGGGAATCCTGCAAAGGTGCTTTCGCCCCAGAACAGCCAATTTTTTTATGCCTTTCCTTTTTTTGTTTTTCTCAATTTTAGGTATTTAGTTATAGTCAGTAATCAGAGCGTCCACCAACTCCTCGTTCAAGGTTGAACAGCTAGAGCATTCTCTGAATTTTGTATTATTATTATTATTATGTGTAGATAAACAATACATCAGCTGGATCCGACAGACTTGTTTTCTTTGATATTTTAAGTCTTGCGTCTTTCTGTTGTCTGAAGCACAGTTTTGTTTTGTTGGGAAGTACAATGAAATACGGTTAAGATAAGCGTTGTTTAACATGAATTTTGGGTTAGGATGAACTAGGTTTTTGGTCCCTTTCCCTTTTTTTGTCTTTATATAATGATATGATACTGCTTAATATAAACCTTGGATAAAACAAACTTTTAATTTGGGCCCAGAGGGGTTTATTTTAAGAGGAGTCCACAGTAGAGTCAAAGCTTGTGCAAATATTTTGCAAGCAGATAAAGTTTCATTTTAGTTTCTTTGCTACACAGGAAGACCTCTCTCTAGATATTACATTATCTTTATCAATTTTAAATCTCTGCTTTATTTAAAATTTTTCAGACTGGGTAATTCAAATCGATGATGACTTATATCAGAAATGGTTTGTTTGGTTTTTGAAACCTACTGGTGTGGGTTTTGTTTTAATGTGCCAATATGAATGTTATTACTTACATGTAATTGTGGTACAAAGAGATTGTTCAAAGTCTTACTTATATTGCCCTTCACTTTAATTGTTTCGTTAGGTTTGATCTTCAGGGCAGGCCCTTGTTAATGGAAAGAGTATTCTACAACTTTCAAATTGTGACTGTGGGCTATGAGTTTCTTTTTTTTTTGTTTCATTCAAAAACTCACTGCCAAAGACTAATATAATGCATTTTGTAGAAAAGAGTGAATTTTATATGTATGTGAAAAAACTTTTTTTTAAAAATGGCATGTATTGTATTCTTCTGGTTTGAAATGCAGGAATCTGTGGCGCGTGAGAATAACCGTGTGGTCAATGGTCAAAGTATCATTGTTGAAATGGCAAGGGGTAGGAGAGATCCTAAAATGGTAAGTGGTCTTAATGTTAAAGAGCTTTTATATAGATTTTCAAATAGGTTTGAATGGTTTCCTAGTATCTGAAAGTTCTACAACTAGGCATATTTTCTTGTGCTTGTAGAGATATGCATATAGCCACATTTGCTTTTTTTTCACAAAGTGCAATATAGAAAGAGTAAAAGTCCATTAAAAATTTTTCGTTTACGCCAAGTATTTCATGGAAACTCGAAATGAGTTGGTTTTAAAAATATTTTTTTGAGTTAGGTATGCATTTCTTTTATATACCCAAATTTAGTGTATGTTACCGTCCAGAGCAAATAAGTTAGTCGGAGAATAATTTTTTTCTAAGAAAACGCTATTTAAGTGGGGTTTTTTTTGTGTCTTTTCTCTCTTTTTTTTAATCAACAAAAGGTTTAATATCTTTGCACAAAGCATTAATACTTTTCGGTAATTTTTTACTCCTGGAAACTTAGAAAAAAATGTCTTGCTCAAAACGGCAGCGCCTCTCAAGGTGAAAGTTGCGGCATTGTACTCAATTACCTTGGATAAGAGACATATGTAGAGCAATGCTCACTTTCAACCTTTCCATTAAAAAAAAAGGGTGTAAAGAAAATGTCATGATACAAAAGCTTTGCTAATATAGGTATTGTCTTGAACAAAGGTGAACCTCTCCTTCTGTATATTCCTTTTGAATCATGATTGAGCCAGAATGGACTGACACATGACTTTAATAAAATGTAACCCTTATAATTTCATGTAACACTGCAGGTTGACAAGTGATTTCTTAAAGTAATTGTAATTTTAAAAGTGATCAAATGACAATCAGACAATCAAATTTATTAAGTTAAAGGTTTGTAGAATTTTGACATTTTTACGTGAAAGATTCCCTAAGGAACTTGGTGTTTTTTTTTTTCTTTTTGTTTTGTGGTTGTTGCATCTCTAGATATTCTACTGTTTTTTTTTTTGTCCTATGGTAGATGAGACATCGGAATAACAGAAGAGATCCCACCAATTGGACTGAGCGTTGAAGCAAGAGGCCTTTTGACAAAAAATATACATGTATAATTTTATACCTGTAACTGATATTTGATTTGTCAAATTTCTTACTCACTTAATATCCTTTTTAAAACATGATAGCAGATTTTTATTTTGTTACCTATCAGTAGAAAAGGGTACATAGCGAATCATAATCAGAACTGTTATGAAACATATACATATATATATATATATATATATATATATATATACATATTGTTCTGTTGTCATACTTCTCTTATATTGTTTTGTGATCTCTATGTTCTTAAGTGCAATTAAAACATTGCATACCCAAAAGCGATTGAGACTCCCCCAAAAAAGATAATTGTTCCAAGAAAATACCCTAATGTATGCTAATATTTGCATGTGCTGACAAAGTCCTTCTGTCTTTTTGTGCTTTATTAAAAAGTAAAAGATTCACCAAGATGAGATTTTCCAATTTTGATGACATAATTTTTTTTGTCAAATCATATTTTGTTGAGTTTGAAAATATACTTTAAAATGTACTTTAAGTGCATATTTCTTGCAGTAGACGAAAGTTTATTTTGATGAAGTATTTTTCTGTAAATTTTAAAACCTCATTTCATGATTTCTTGTGATGCCATTTTTTAATTTAACTTTTACATTCATGTATCATGAAAGAATGTTAAGTCTATATGTAAAATGAATGCAGTAGCCCGCACCTGTAGGCACATTTATCAAGCACAATGGCCTTTGTCAGGGGTTCCTATTCCTGATGTTTGTCAATCTTTTCATCATAAGCTTAAACAACTTCCTGGTATCGACTTGGCTAGTTCCATTCTTTCAGCGTACTTTGGGGTCATCTCACACAATATGCAATGTTCATAAATCAAAACTTAATGGTCGGGTTCATTCAAGCTTATCCTCTTTATTCGGTGGTGCATTTGCATTGTAGATTTTAATGATTTAACTGAATTTATAGGTACATATTAGTTTCTCATTCGTTTTTAGACATCAAATAACCATATCTGTGAAGGAAATTTATTAACTTGTCTTCCGCACTGGCACTTAATATTTGAAGCCAACACATTGTCTTAACTATAAGTTTGTGGTTATGAGCTTCAGAAGGACAGTTATATTCCAGATTTTATCTCTATTCATGTTATTGGTACTCAGTAGGCAAATTCAGCAAATGTGGTCAAAATCTTATCTCCAAGACTTTTTTTTAATATTCTTTTTTAGTTTTAGTCTTCAAAATATATTTATGAATGGTACCCGTAGTAACTAGTATAGTTACAGTATATCATAATACAAAAGCAGCTTCCTTGTCAAAGCCCAGGGTTATCAGGAAAGTTTCCTGAAATGGAGATTTCAGATTTATCGTACTATTGAAATCATTTGGGAATGCTGATGTCCAGTATTCATTCATTGTTCAATAATGATTAAATATTTAATCAAAGTTATAACCAATGTACATGTGTGTGTAATGTTAAGAGATTAGCATGATTGCGAATATTTATGTGCCATTTACTGTACATACTAGTCTTGTATTACATATTATTCTACATGTAATGAACACTGTGGGATGACTGCTTTTTTTTTTCGACGATCGCCTTTATCAATGACTTCATAACATTGTGCCATATATGAATTCAGTTTACTGAAGTTTAAAGTCTGTCCAGTGTCAACAGATTTTAAAGTCTGTCCAGTGTCAACAGATAAGAAGTTTGTCCACACCCAAGTCCAGATGGTCTCAATTTTTTAAACAATTTTGCTCAATTCTCTTTTACAACTTATCGTGGTAAATAAAATTACAGTTGTATTTATTCAGAAAACACAGCCCCGTGTGTGTCTTCAGTCCATGCAAATTACTCATCTGTTTCTATGTGTTCATCATCTTTAGTTTTGTAATGTAACCATCCCTGTACCTTGTGTGGTTGACTAATTTACAAATCTCAAGATTGCATTTTAAACTTACAAAGTCATTATACAATGTAATTTAATGTCACGGAGCCAAAAAATAACTACAACAGGCCATTCTACATAGGACTAATGCCAGGAACATGATGGAAAATCTAGGGTATTTAAGTAATCTCATATATTTCTGCATTTATAAATAAAATTGTCTTGCATTCTATCAACATGAGTCTTAAGTCGCAAAGCTTAGTTTCGAGATACTGGCTATCAAAGTTTAGTGGGTGTTCAGAAGACATTTTTTTAAACATTTTGAATATTGGCACTAACAGTAACAGTAGCTAACGCCATTTCTGAGATAGTTGTCAACTTTAAACGCAATTTTCTCCCCTTTCTTAAATTTCACAAGTCCTGACCCTGCCAACTTCCAATGGCTATAGCTTTAGACAGAAGCATGATAGAGCTTTTCTGTGTGTTGTACAAAGTACTTGAAAGAAGAGAAAATAAGCTTCTCTGTAAGTGTAATACCAATATCTCACTACCTTCCAATTTCGACTTAAGACTTATCTTGACTGTCTGAATGAGTGAAAGACATTAGCCCTTTACACTTAGACTACATAAATACTAGAACTTTCATCCAGAAAAGGTAAATTACGACCTTACGCTTACAGAATACGAGCAGTTCCCAAATTTTAGTCCATTTAAGACAAGGGTACAAAAATTGGTGAAAAACATAATTTGAACAGAATTAAAATTCAAACTACTACAGTCTCACAGAGGAAAGGTTGTAGAAGCTTAATCTATCTAAAAATATTGGTTTTGTATGAATGTTTTTCGAACAAAAAAAAATAAAGTCAGTTTTTGTGCAATTTTTTCGCATTTCTTAGGGGACATAAAAAATGGCCTATTTTGATGAAAATTAAACATCTGCTAATCTGCTAAACATCCAATTGGCCCAAAACTAAATAAATGGAAAGATTGGTATCTGTTCTTGATGTTAACCATTTGAGGCCCCAAATTTTCAATTTGATTAAATTATAGGGCATAATTAAATGTATGCTAAGAGATAACGCTTGTCGTAAATTTTCAACACTAGATCTAACCTTGAATGAACCATTGCTCACACACTTCTACAACTTAATTTTCATTTATTTTGGAAATTTATTCAAAACACTTCTTTCTTTACCACTGTTATAGGTTAAAAAGCAGATTGTTCAAGATTTACAATTTCAAACACACAACCCTCTTTGTCGTAAATATTTATCTATGTAAGATTCCTACTAGATCTTGTTGAAAGCTACGCTCGATTGGGCTATAAATAGCTAAAACAGGTGGAGAATGACTATGCTACATCATGATAAAACCACGTGTGGGACGTCTGGGCCAGTCTGGCCAATCAGCAAAGCGAATCAAAACCTTGTCGTAAGAGTCTTACAGAGAGTTATCCGTGTAAGATGTTGTAATAGTTATCGGTGTAATAAACCAAAGAAAGTCAGTTTATATCAAACTGAGCAGCCTGAGTAATGGTTTTCTTTGTTTAAATGCCATTCAGCCTTAAGAACTGGTGGAACTGATGCAACCACCTAAGCTGTGGGCTTAAAATAGCCAATTTAAGCACCAAAGGTTATTACCCTGTTTGGTGTAAGAGTTATCGGTGTAAGATAATTTTTCATCGCCAATTAAAAGCTTATTTAAGTCAAAGTACCCGCTTTTATGTCTTCAATCACGTTTTTTCACATGGACATACACAGTTAAAGTACATTTGAAATTCTTAATGTCCTTTTAGACAAAAAAGTTGTGTTTCAAATTTTTGTCTTGAATCGATCTTACATGGATAACGTTTACGACATAAATGATTCGAGAACTGGGACAATAATTGTATTTTTGTGTCTGGTATAGATTAAAATACTTTGTCTTTGCTAATGCCATCATCTAAATAGCTTTCATTTAGTTCCTAAGGGTTCTAGGGTAAAAAATGCATTAATTTGTGTTGTAAGAGTTATC
>BMAT01003337.1:62683-74810 GCA_019649035.1 Elysia marginata
CGGCACGACAATCTCTACATCCTCGTAGACATCATCTTCTTCGTCTCTTAAGTTACGCCTACCATTTAAGGCCAATGTTCTTGGTGGGTTGTGAGCCGGTGAGTCAGCCGCTGGTGGAGGAGAAAAGCAGAGCGGCGAAGCCACAGTTGGGGAGGGGGATTTGTCCGATACAGGAGAAACCGGTGAGGCTGCTGTTTTCGCTGCTTCTTGTGCTTGTTTCGCCGCCAGGTCTTCGCTCTTCTTCTTCTCAAACATGGCGCGGATCTTGTCGAAAGGTACGATAGGGATAGGCATCAACGCCTTGGCTTTCTCCTTCTTACGCAGCTTTTCGCTTGGAAGTTTTACAGCGGGCGATTCACCCGAACGCTGCGCTTGTCCGTTAGAGCCAAACAACGGCGTCGTGGGTGCCGACTTGGATGGGAATCGAGGAGATCGTAGGTTTCTCGCCGAGGTGGGTGGCTGTACTCTCGCTTTGATAACCACATTGCCGGAGGCCGACGGGGTGGTGCACGGGGAGGAGATGAGGCTGGGTGGGAACTGTTGCCACGAGGACATGGTCGAGTTCGAGCCGTACTTGAGTAGCGAGAGAGACCCATACTTAGACAGGCTAGACTGGGAATACCAATGCGGCACGTTGAGTTTCTGCAGCGACTTACTGATCCGCAGATCGTGCGCCGAGGGAGCTCTCTGCATGCTGATCTCCTCCCCGCCGGGGGAAACGGGCGACGACGGCCCGAAAGAGTCATCGTCGATGTCCGTCTCTAGGGTGCACAGACTTTTCGACTTCTTGTACTGTTTGTGCTGCGCGAAGCGGCCGCCCTTGCTGGCTGTGTGCCTGGCGCTGCTCGGCGTGCTGAAGTAGCCGCCGCTGCTGCCGCTGATGGTGCTGTAGTCGGAGGCATGGCGTAGTTCACTCATGCTGTGCGGCCGGTCGAAAGTGTCGGGGCCCCTGCCGTCATTCTGAAAATTATTAAAGGTTAGGTCAATAAGATCACTACTGTTTTCGGGAAAATAGGCGTCACCTGCATCTGATTCGGACCCCCCTAACCTATTCAAATGTTTGTACACGTCAGCATGCAAGTTGTCTATAGAGAGCGTCTTGTCAAGGACCTCTCGCCGACCTTTCTCGGAAAAGATACAGTCCGGGTGAAGGCAGTCTTCCCGACCCTTTTTTTCTTGGGTCAAATCGCTCTCCGACTTCCGGGTCATCCTTGACATTTCCTGTAGTTTCTGCAGCTGCTCCATACTCCGGTAGCGCCAGTTTTTGGCATTGAAACTGTCAGCTGCTGACTTCGGTGTGTACAGCCTCGCACTCGTGGGGATATCGCTTTTGGACGTATCTCCCTGGTTCTGAAGCAGAGATTCTTTATGGGCTGCAAACTCGTTTTTGAAATCGTCTGCAGCACTTTGTAGGCTGCCCTCACTGAGGAAACGATTTCTGGAATTTAGAATCTTCAAACGACTGGGAGTCATCAGGGTGTCGGGCAACACAAAGGCAGCTGCTTTAGGTGAAGGCGAAGGCGGGGTTGTGAAAGAGAGTGGAGGATTCTGGGTGAGAACGGACTTGTACGGCGTTTTGGACATCTTCTTCACCTCTTTCATCGATCTCTTTGGCGTTGTAGGTTGCGGGCCTTTTGGCGGTTTGTCGTACTGGCCAAACTGCGCGTGCGCCCAAGCCGTGCCCGGAAACGGAATACACAGGGGCGAACTCTGTCCGAGAGTTGTCAAACCTGACGGCGACGAAGATGCCATCCGTGAAGACGGCGGTCTTGATGTTGCGTGTAACGGTGGCGCTGCTAATGAACTCGCTTCTCGGGGTTTCGCCGAAGAAGGAGACGCCTCTACAGCGGAAGCGGAATCTGAGGAAATTCCCGGTGACATGGGGCCAGACGATGGAGGTGATTCTGCTGGGTAATTTTCATCAAGGCTTTCCACAGAGTTAGACCCTGCCCTCAACGGTATCCGCCCGTGATCCCGGAAATTAATTGGGCGGACGCCTGGGGGTCCAGGAAGGAGTGATACTGGCCTTGAATCCTTACGAATAAATTCCTCGGCTTTTTCGTCACTATCTTTGTCTGGCTCTTCTTCGTCGTTACTTTCGCTTTCTTCGCCATCGTCTTCTGCGACATCACTATCGGTGAGGCCGGGATCCTCATTCCCCATAGCTTGACCCTTGTTGTCTTTTCCTCCCTGAGATACTCCTGAAAGGAATCCGTCGTTTTGTTTTTCCACGAAAATGGGAAGAATTCTAGGAGACTTCGCGGCGAGCTGAGCAATCTGATCTTTTTCTACAGGAGGCGACATGGGAGTAGCACTGCCTCTGCTCTCATCCACATCAGCGAACTGGAGGTCCATCTTGCTCTTTTTCACTCTCTTCATACTGTTGTCCCAGCGTTGTTCCATCTCAGACAAGACCTTTGTCTCAGACTCTCCTGGGGTAGACGGAATGTCGTCTGAAACTTCTTCAGGGTCCTTGACCGCCGAAAAGGGAGGAAGAGACAAGGGAAGCTGGGGAGGTGGCGCGTTTAGAGTGGGACTTTGTTCCAGGCTTACTGCCCCGGATGGCGACGAAGGCGACTCTGGACTTCCGGCGGCTACCACTGTGACGTCACTTGCAGTAGAACTGGCACTAGATATAGTAGCCGGCGTGTCTATCCTAGCCTCCATAACAACGTCCAATGACGGTTCCTGAGAGATGAAACTCATCGGGCGGGAGTTCATTCTCATGGGCGACTCTCTAAAAGGCGAAGATCCTGTGAATTTTTCTTTAGTCGGACTTCGGATTCCCGGTTCCGAGTCATAACGCTCCAGCGCAAAGCTTAGGCTCGCGTTGGACGGCTCGCCGAAAGATTTGTTCAGGGCATTGCTAGACTCATCGTCAAGTAAAGACGCGGCGGAAGAGCGCCTGGGAGCTGAAAAGAATCCGCCCATATCCTCAGTTCCCGTTGACGTTCTTGTTAACAACCGCGGCTTTTTGGCAGACCCCTCGTCAACATCACCTCCAGGTATCTCTGCATTCTCATCAACCCCACGTTTTTCGGCTTTACCACCATCACCCATAAGTCTACCTTCGTCTTGACGCCGGGGCCTCGTAGAGTCAGGTATTACTGAAGCAGCCGTGCTATAAGAGGGCGAGGAGTGTGTCTTTGAAGAATGGTGTCCTGTGGTGACAGGGCTGGATTCTTCACCCGGGAAGAGAAAAACGTCTCGCTGGGCGTAAGGCGAGGCGATGTTGCCACTGAGAATGGGAATGCCCGAAGAGATGCTCAGTGGGGTCTTGAGGTTGCCAGGTGTAACAATATCCGCCGTGTCTGGCCCTCCATCTGCGATGTGTTTTACGAAATAGTCATAGTCTTCGTCCATATCTGGGTCTTCAGTTACCCTGTAGACCTCAGCAAATTCTGCCGGCGGCTTTCCTCTGGTGTCAGACCCATCTGAAGAATAAGAATCGTCTCTGGCGCCCTCTCCGCTCTCATTGTCTCTCTCATGCTCAGCGAGTGGCTGTTTGTATGACTCGACATAATCATCTCCATGTGATTCACCCAGAGACTCGTTGTGAAGTTGCTGTGGCGAGGAAGGTCTTATCACACGTGGCGGAGAATCCAAAAGCGTAAATGAAGAAAGTGGTGAAGCTGAAGGCACTAAAGGCACTGATGGTGGTGGCATGGAATGCTGGACTGGAATGGACTGCGGCGACAGAACACCCTTATTGGTGGCATCACCGTGAGGTAAGTAGGCGAAATCTTCCTCCTCTGGCAACAAGGAGGGTTGAGGACCTGAGGGGTATATCGGCGAAGACGGAGGAATTTTGTGGTGAAGAGGCTTAGAAACCATAGGCTCTGACGATGCTTCTGCCTCAGGAGATTGGAGGACCGAGAAGGCATCAGTATAAAGAGGTCCGGTGACCACAACCTCTGATCTTTGTGGGGTGGTGTATCTATCCCTGGGGGCTTGCGTTGGGGGAGGGGGAGGTGGAGGAAGATTTGACCTGGATGATCCGAGCCTACCTGGTCTTGGACTTGCAGGTCCACTGGTTGGTTTTGGAGTGATCAAGCTGGACGAAGGCACGGTCATCGACGATGGTTCATGATATGGTGGTGCCGTGGTGGTCATGGAATGAGGCACCATAGGTGAGGCGTAGGACTGAGGGTAATTTTTGTTGGAATATCCAAAGTTTCCTTCAGCAGGAAAATCGTCGTTGACAGGTTTGTGTTGGCTTGAAATGTCACTTATGTCCTCCATTGGTTCACCAACTACATTATCGTTGTTATCATACTCAGCCTGCTGCTCATCTTTTGCGTCAATGTCTGTGTAATCCGGCACATACTCCTCTCCACTATCGTCTCCCTCCTTTACATTCTGATTATCATCCATACCGTGCTCCTCCACAAACACCCTCTCCTTCTCTATGTATCTCACTATAGGCCAGCCAGACTCGGTGCTATAGCCCTCGGTCCGAAGCTCGTCCATGCCGAGCTGAAAACCAAGACGCTCTTTCAGGCTAGCATCCACCCTCTCTAAGGCATCAGCGCTGGCACGGTATCCACTCGTGATGTCGTCACTACCCACCCAGCCACCGATGTTGCGCCCGTCAGCCTCCACCATGGTGGTAGTGCACGTGCTAGCCGAGTCATCCTGCTCCAGGGAGGGGGACCTCGTGTCCAGCAGATGCTTCACGTTCTGGAGGGTCTGGTATATGGTCCTCTCTGGCGTGACTGGCACCACGAAGGTTTCTGTGATGCTCTGCTCCCAATCATCGTCGTCATCATCCACTCCTTGATCAATGGGTGGCCTGGGGTCAAAAATTTCTGGTACTCGCCTCGCGTCATAGCCAGCACGGCCCGCCCCGTACGTGTAGGCTTCCTCCTCTTCTCTCGATAACCGGAACCTAGGTCTGTCCATGTTGGTGTCTTGTATTTCTTGTGGTTTTACCACAAAGGTCAAGCTATCTGAGCCATCAAAGGTCACTGTGGTTTTCTTGACAACGTCAGCGTCTAAAGTATTGGGGCTCGCTAGATTGACTGGTTCTGTGACACTTACGAAGCCTGGCGCTGCCGGTGAAGTATAAGGGCTTGACGGAGAACTACATTCACTGTCACTAAACACGCCTCGTTTGTTATCCCTTTCCTCGTCAGAATTCAAATCCAATCCTTTCGTGTGCAAAGCCGAGTAAGACTTATAGGCCCTCAAATCATACCCCCTGTCTCCTTCTGTATCACCGTCTCTTCCAAGAATGTCTGCCTCTCCAGTTTCAAATCTATCGTCTCCTATACCTTCTTCACCGAAGGCTACACCGCCTCCTTCACTAACTATCCTATCTCTATAGAAAGCGTCTCTGCCGTCGTCCTCTCTGAGAAATTTAGTGGCCGAATACACACAGCCGTCACTTAGAGGTCTTTTAGGGCGTGCTCCTGAGGGTGGAGAAAGACTTGCTACCGCAGCTGACGGCACGTGCACTGGACTGGCCTGATGGCTACTTCCGGTGCTACTGCTGCTGGTAGCGGGGTCACTGGCCTTGGAACCCTTGCGGGATATGACCGTTTGAACCGACTCGTCACTCTCTGAGTTGCTGTCGTGCTCAACGCGAGATGAGAATGTCCGCGCAAACGTATGGTCTTGGCGCTTTAGTGAACCCCGAGAAAATCCTTCTTTTCCTTCGTCTCCTATATCCGTTACCAAATCTCTGCGCCCCCGTTCTGTTGAGAAGTTTACTTCTTCTCGCTTTTCTTCGAACCCACCCGTATCAAGTCTAGATCTAGATCTAGACCCAGAATGATGACTGGGAATTCCCGAACCCCGATTTAGAGCCTGGCTTTGGTCTGGGCCTAACCGGCTGTCCACCAGGTTTGTTGGTGAGCGAGGTGAGGTGGGGGAGTCAAGGTCAAGGTCAACGCTACTCCCGTAGCACCGCACGTACTCGTAGTAGTCCGAGTCTGACGGGAAACTCACGGACAACTGGTCGCACGCGATAGCCTCGCCACACCGATCAGTGTCAAGATCGAGATTGAGCTCGCCTGGGGCTTCTTCTATATCCTCTAAGGTAGACGGCTCAATTACCTCTTCTTCCTTCTCTCCTGTGATAATAATCCGCGAGGAATAAACACCACTGTTGACATCACTGTAAAACTTATAGGAGATGGTTTTATCACCTTCGCTACTGCCACTACTACTACCTGTACTGCTATCACTGTTATTATTTTCGCTATCTCTAGCCACACTACTAGTGATCGAATTCACATCGTAACTGGAATTACGCACAGGTGTAGATCCGTAGTCACGTTTTTCAGAATCACTGGCGTTCACTGATTTAATAAATCCATGATCAGAATTGTAATCCGAAGCGAAAGTGGATGAAACGGAACTAATCGTTACAGGTGAAAGCGGAACTCCATCACTGCTACTACTACTAGCATTACTTTGATCGGTCCCTATACTAGCAGAAGGCCTGGGAATGTGTTGTGTAAATCCAACGCTTCTAGCGTCACCAAAACTCGCATCGCCAGAACCTGGCCTGCTTTCGTTGTAATCGCCAGCAGTCTTACTATCAGCGCCACCACCACTTGCCCACCCGCCCGCTCGGGTTGTCGATGGCAGGCTCGGTGTGTGCGTGTCACCGCGAAGCGCCGTGTCCGGATCAGCAGCCACAGATCGCGCCGCTGTGTCACCTCCCTCGCTGAGTGAGTTTTCTCTCCTCACCTGGCCGTCTGCCCGCGCCGCCGCCTCGGTCACATACACAGCTCGACCCGAGTCAATGAAGCGCGTGGCGGAGGCGAGGGAGGGCGAGGGGCGGTTGGGGTCACAAAGCTCCGCCCTCTCCGTGAGGTCAGAGGTTATGTTTTTGGGATCATCGCCAGTCCGATGTACGGATGAACGTTCAGAGCTGCGAGGAATGCTATAACTGGCTTTGATCCCCATAATGAGGCTGTCGTTACTGGTGTAGTTAAAATCACTACCTGCCCCGAAACGTCTTGCGCCATCCTTATCACAGTCACTATTCTCTTCTGTGTTTTTGCTGTTGTTACCACTAGTATTGCGTATGTTGTGTACATCTTTCTCAGCCGCCGCTACAGAACTGAATTTTGTCAAGTCTGTCTTGTTGTCGCTGATAAATCCTGGCCTGCTCGATAATGGAGCAGACGACAACAAAGATTCAGCAGACCTGTACAGCGAATTATCCTGTCCAGGTGGTATTGACGACATCGATAGAGAATTGTTCGATATTTTTGAAGATGATATCGATTCATCTTCAGTTCCACCTGGTGTTGTAGAATGTTGTAGAAAAGATGGACTTACCACTGATGGAATGTGTGAACTCTCGACTGCCAGTGATGGTGGAAAATTTGAAGAGTTTAACCCAGTAGTTGATGGAGAGCTCTCGGGCGTGGAAACAGAGTCAGGAATGAGGCCATGTTTCCTCTCCTGGTAGTCGACATCGTAGTCGTGTTGCTGATGCCTGGCCCTGTAGCCCCCACGGCTGCTGCTACTCGTGCTACTGTAGCTCTCAGCGCCGCTCGACAGCTGGGACAGCTCGTCCGAGTTCTCCTCGATAATGGGCTCGAGCACGGAGCACAAGTAGAGCTCCTCGTCGCTGTCCAACTCCCGGGGCTGGACGTCGTCATAGTCTTCGTCCTCGTCCTCGTAGTAGTAGCTCGGGAAGCCCATGATCCCGCCCGCTCTGGAGCTCGGGCTGTTGCCATGGTAACCGCTGTCATCGCCCAGGGCGCTGATGTTGCTGCTCGTGACTGTCCTCTGGCCCGAGTAGTGGTGGTGGTGGCGGTAAGAGCTGTCACCTGGGACAACGAAGAACTCGTCCTCGTCGTCGACCTCGATCTGATCCTCCTCAAGGCTTGGTCTCCTCCTCCTCGAAGGGAACCCACTCTCCTCTTCCTCTCCCTCCACCAAGTTGGCGGTCATAACGGTGTGAAAGTGTTTCGGATCAACGATGTCCTCCTCGGCTGGCACATCTCTGGTGATTACGCCTCCACTGCTGTCGCTATCCGTACTGATGTTGAGGAGGAGGTCACGCCGTAAAACATCCACACGTGAACCCGAGTCTCCAAAGGTTCGAACATCTTCGATTCCAGCCGCCGACTCAGCGTCCTCAATGCTGGAATCGACAAGTTCCTCGGACGAATCCGCGTCCAAGTCGGTATAGAGAACTGGGCCTTTCCGACTACTCATGCTGCCGCTGGCCGGGTTTTTGCCGATACTCCAAGGATCGATACCCAAAGCGGACAGTTGTGTGGGGTCTACCAATGTCTCCGAAATCACCCCCGTATTGGTCGTGTTAGGGTGCGGGGTATCCTGTCGTTCAAGCTGTTTTGGGGAATGCCCACCACTGCTGTCCTTATATTCCAGTTCTGGACCAGCTGTCTGTACAACTGGCCCATTTGCCACTTCACTGTCCTGATCCTCCTCCTCCCCGCACAAGGGGAAGTCATCCACAGGTACTCTGATAACGGGAGGTAATTTGGTCAGTCGAAAGCCCGGTGCTCTGCCCCTGGCGGAAGTGCTGCTGGAGATTTTCGCAAGCCTGGAGGCAAGGCTCTCCTCCTGCTGTCGCTGGAACCGCGATGATGACGATGATGACAACGATGATGGATCTGACGTTGATGAAGACGTGGCCGCCTCCGATGAAGGCTGAGATCCGGGTAAGACAGGAAGTTGCCGCCGTCTGGTTGTTGTGTGAGTTGGCGTAGACGATGATGACGATGAAGAAGATGAAGGGACAGGGCTAATGTTTGTTCCGGCTCCTTCAGGCAAGGGTGACGGCGACCACTGGTTATATAATGATGACGGTGATGACGAAGACAGTGGCAGTGAAGATGACGCAGTGAATAAGTTCTCAGAGGTCTGGCCTCCGCTAAGATATCTTTCTCTGCGTCTTCTCCTTTCCTCTTCTTCTTCTTCTTCTTCCTCGGTTTCACCCTCTATCTGCTTCCTGCCTGCAGGGAGCGGTAATAATGACGACGACGATGATGATAAAGAAGAAGCGGGTTTGCTCGACTGGTCCAACATCCTCCAGGAGAACATAATGGTGATGATGGTAGCGATAGCAGCCGTGAGGAAACGCTCGAAAGCGCCGTCTGACTGGTGCTGTTGTTGTGTCCCAGTCTGACCAGCCTGCCGCCGGTCCGAGAGATGGCGCTGGTGTGTCACTGACTGAGCTGCGACGCGGGGCGGTGTGGCGCCCGTACTACCGGGAATGCCCGATGGTAGCCACTTGTCCATGGTGCGCGCACGTCTGATGAACCCGCGTAACATAAACAATTAGAGAAATTAATTAACTGTATACTACACACTCCCTGACAGTGACACACGGGTCGAAACGCGAGACGGATTTATAATTATATGGCAGTAGACGCAATGCTGGCTACTAACGAAGGCAACTCATCTTACTATGCATGCAAGTTTTCGCGTGTGTGTGTTTGTGTGTGGGTATGAATGCCAGGTCTCACTGTGTCCAGGTAGGTCTTCACGCCAGTGATGGGTGAGGCCAGTTATCTACCGGGACAGGTGAGCGATGAATCCTGCCCGGTTCACATCAGGGCCGTGTGTTTTTAGCATACGGTGTTGGTCAGACTCGGTGTAACTTGTCAGCTGTAGGACAAGTACATGTAGTAGGTCTATACATGGAATGAAAGAAAGAATAGAGACCTCAGATCTCACGCAACCTGTCGTCTGCTGGCGATGTCAGAAACTAGGTCACATGGAGATGACTATACAGTAGTAAGTCTGGTCTGCTCGCAGTATTGATTAATTCATCATCTTACGGCCCAGCTGTTTCAAAGTCTCAGAAGAGGTAAGTATTCCACGCAGGCCCTGAGTTGGTGAAGTTTATACAGTGAGTATGGGAATAACTCGCTAGTGTAATGAGCCTCGACTGCCGGGCCGCTTACTCTAGATTTACAAGGTTGGGGGGGGGGGGGAGCTGCTAAAAGCTATACTGTTGTTTACACGCTCCTGTTAATGGCGGGTGATTGGCGGTATAAACACGCCATCAGCATATTTATGTTTCGAAATTGAAGATGCTAGTTTTAAATCGCTCTATCTCTCCAATCTATATCGCACCTGCAACCTGTTAACAGCCACAGATATCTTGTTGTTTCGAACCTTGTCCAGATATAACCAGTAACTGTATATATTATTGTATACAGATCGATAATTTGTGATCGTCGATAACGTTATGTAGGGTGTTAAATTTCACAATGGTCTCCTCGTAATGTGTGAAGATCAATACGAATCTGGCCTGGCAACAAACACCTGGGCTACGCCTGTTACTGTGTACCAGCTGTCTATGGTGAATCAGCCAGAAACAGAAACATGGACCTGTCACACCAGACTAACCTTGATGAAGTTTTAATGCACGCAGATAAACAGTAAATAAAAAGAAGTAATGGAACTATTTCGGTGAACCACGATGAGAAGAATATGAGACAAGATGGTGAGTGGTAGATTTACGTTGCGCAGCTTTTTTTTTAAGTAGTGCGATTTTACTGAGTAGTGCTTTTCTGACTCACATAGATCTATTTATATCGTTACGAAAATTTTTTTTAAACCAGCACCTTTTTGCGTAGCAGAGCCAAAACAGCTCGGTCTTTTCAAAAAATAATTCCTTGCCCAAACGTTCAAATGGTCAAAAAATTGATCTCTACATAAAATTAGACGCTCATTTTGCTACACCATGCGTGAGTATACATAATAATTGTTCATGCTTTTGTGCTCACACAGGACAGAACAGCGTAGAGATTCAGCATTTCTATCACTTAATTCGCTGAGCCTGTGGTATTCTGTGCACATCACAGGCGCATCTTCTTAACATTTCCCTGTACTTGGTCAAGGTAGTCACAATGGAATGTTAAAAAGAGTTACATGGAGAGCAAAGTAGACATACGAACCATACACTATTAAAAGGCTAAGGGCACTGCGCTAATCTGGACTAATGGTGCACAAGGTGGTATCTGTGCTGGTTGTCTAGGGTCACGTAAGCCCCTATAGTCTCTTCTACATAGAACAATAATGTAGTCAAACCGAGTATGAACCTGGTTTTTAATATACTAGCACTCCAAGCCGCTACAGCTGAGATGTGGCATTTGCTGATTGTCCCCCATCATCTGCCCACAAAAAGTCACAAAATGAATCACTATTATGTATCGTCCAACATAAAAGATGTTGTGCAGGCAACTCCTATTTCTTGCTCATCCATTGCTGCATAAATAGATTGTTCTGTGTGCACGTACGGCTCAGAATCTATTTGTACTGTGTCCATCCGTAATTGTATGTCGATAGAAAGTGTGCACGTACGGCTCAGAATCTATTTGTACTGTGTCCATCCATAATTGTATGTCTAATTGACTGTGAGCACGTGCGGCTCTAAAATTATTTCTACAATGCCCATAAAGCTCACAGACTGCAGAGTCCAGAATTTCACACAAAACTAGTCATGGTGGCGTGTCAAGTCCAAGAGACGGTGTGGCCAGAGCTTAGTCTTGGGTCTAGGTCTCTATTGTAACCCGCCAATTGAATGTTCTGTTAAGAGAAGCAAAAGAAGACACGTATTCATAGCGCATGCAATTAGAGCTAGATCTACATAACTAACATTAGGCATGCTAGACGTTAAAAATACATGTAAATGAAAAAACAATGCATTTGTCAAGCGATCAGAGAAAATCAGGCAAAAATCAGATATTTTTTCCTTAACGAGTCATTAACATTTTTTTTTAAATGGTAAATTTTATTACCTTAAAAATGTTAAGAAATTAAAATCCATTTTTTCTTTATGTTGGGAAACTGAATTTAAAATGATAATTAGGCCTAATAATAAAATTTTCTTTATCCAAAGAGATCTAACTCAGAATACCCGAAGCGACTTGGGGCTGATTTGCCCTGGTTGCAACACATAGTTGAATATCTTTTTATAAAAGGGACTCAATAAACGTGCATAATTATTTTATTTTCAACCTTCCTTTTTTTCCTTAGAGTTTTTCACCAGCTGCAAGTTATATATTTTGCGATACTGTCACATTGAGAACATATTAAATGCAGACACACACACAAAAAAGGCTAACAAAACCGGCAAGCATATCAACCACATGTACCAGACTGTTCTGAATGTACCCATACTCAA
>BMAT01003338.1:24197-56608 GCA_019649035.1 Elysia marginata
ACTTTCGCTCTTTATCGCAAATTATTTAAATATTTTCCAAAGGTTTTTTAATGCATTTTTTATTAAAATGTGCAACAGTCGTGATGACAACATTGTGTTTTTAGAATAAGATGATATCAAAGATTACCCATGCAAAAAATCAGCTTACCCCTCTGAGGTGCGTAACGGAATGACAAGATAGAAATTTCGTCCCACGGCCTATTTCCATAAACTTAAAATTAGATCTCTCTCTTTTATTTATATCTCTCTAACTTTTGTTTTCTTTAATGTTCCTGATACCCATCTGTCTCTGACCTTTTTGTCTGCCCCTCTCCTATACCTATACGCGTCTCTGGGTAGGCCTTTCCATTTATAAACCTAAAATTAGATCTCTCTCTTTTCTCTCCCCCTCCCTCCCCCACTGAAACCTCGTTTTCATTGACACTGAAACATTTGTGTCTTTGACTTTTTGTCTAGAACCCTCTCCTGTGCCCATCTCTAGGCTGAGGCCTGGCCCGTCAATGCCGACATTTCAGCTGAGTAGGCCTACATCCTCTTCGTAACCGTGATCCAATCCCAGTCTTAAGATTCTAATCTAAGCTTATCTGAGCTTCATTGCATTGGAGACGTGCTAAAAACCGTTGGAGATGACAATGGAGAAACTGAATGAACACATAAATTGAAAAAGACTGATCCCATGAACAATAACAAGAAAGCCATACTGACACATTTCGTATAAATGTTTATGAACACGAGAATCAGAAATACAGGATTTTCAGATAGCTTTTAAAAGGAACTCTTAGATTTAGAATGATATAGTATCCATTGCTTCACCACAAGCATGTCATGTAAGAGCAAAGAAGCAACTAAATGGGTGCACACTTCTACAGAACGATTAAACTTGAAAGATAAGAATTGACATAATTTATTGTGGTTCTTTTTCACTAAATTTCAGGGATGGGGAAATGTAAGAATAGCATTTCACTGAATTTTTCAGGGTTGGGGAAAGTTTTTGCTAGCACCCTTGAGCTACAGAGAAAGCTACACAGCTTGCACTTGCAGCAATTTTCCACAGAGTGATGAGACCAGAAGATGGGACACCCTCACCCTCAGACTCTAAACCTAGCATGCGATATAGTGCACCTGAAAACTAGACTGGCCTTCTTGAATCTAAAACTACAGTCCAGCCATCTCAACCAAGAATCGTTGGTCTTACTGACAATCTTACTAAGAGGCTTTGATGTGCGTTTATTGCAAGTTTCCATTTTGAAAGTATAGTCAGGATAGTAATAATACCTTCTTACTGTCAATTTTTATCATGCAGAATAATCCAGTCTTACTGGATATTTGCCTTATAAAGTAATAGTTGATTCACATTTGTTTGAATGTGCTACTGCGCAGCTCACAGGTAAGGTATCGTCTAAATTTTTTTAATACTTTTTATTTTGAAAGTTTTCTGGTGGCATCCCTGAGTTTTACAGTAAAGTTGTTTACTTGTTATTGTGTTGTTTTAAAAGAAAACAACTTTATCTGTCATCACAAATTATAGATTTATCAGATGTATTGCACATTTGTCAATCATGCCATTTTTTCAATACTTGCAACATCTAATTCTAGGCTCATTTTAAGGTCTTTTTTCAAAACCATTTACTTAGCATCCCTGATTTATGGCGAAGTTAGAAGTAGCAAAAAAAGGCAAATGAAAATGCAAAATGTATGTGTAAAGTCATTTAGCTTTAGTACACAAATATTTTATGAGGCCTTAGACCAATACAAAGCTGCTTAAAGAGTGATTTTGTTGATAGATGTTATTTAGTCAGTAATTTAATGCTTGTTTATAGTTGATATCCAAATGTCGGACTTTTGAAGTTTACACACCAACAATCCATGTAGATCTTTAAAGGTCCCCACCCATCAAACGGCTATGTTTTGAAATTACGATTGGATTCGCATGAAAATAGATAAAACATAATTATTTAAAATTTTAGGGATGTAAATCTTTTAGATTTAAGCTGAATTCAGCTTTTTTCCCTTCACTTTAGGGATTTGAGCTCAAATTTTAATCAGTTTCATTCAAGAAAAAACAATCAGTAATTCAACACCTACTTGCAAGTAATCTTTTGCAGTATGAAACTTAAAATTTAAGAGTGTAATTAATAGCCGTTGCCTATTGTTATTTTATAGTTCTATTGATTTTAAAACACTAAGAGTCTCTTGTCATGTTCAGCTTTTTTTGCCTTGCCCTCTTTTACAACCCTGAAATTTGGAGTTATTTTTGTGTGGTTCTTGTACTGTGATTGTTTGAAATAGTAAAAGTTTTTGCGAGTGTTGTGCCGACAAACACATGCGATATCGAGGAAAAGTTTGGGGCATTGTGTGAAGCTGACAAAATCTAGCTTCCAAACTTTTCCTGTCATGTGCACAAAATTACCGAACTTGTTTCATTGTCACGCGTAACACATGATTCTAAACCTGAGTTGTTTTGCACTTTTTACGGTTTCCAAAGTAGGTTTTACTTATTTAGGTCTAATTTACGGCTTTCTTGTTTAAACAACTTGGTTATCACCAGAAAACCGAGGTTGGTCCAGAAAAATCAGTTTTTTTTTCATTTAGTATCATTAAATGGGTTACAGAAGACCATTGTAGACAACTCGGAAAATGATAAAGTTACAATTTAGAGTCTATGTGGATAAAGGTCTGATGAGTGACTTGAAAAAAATTTAGATTTTGTTGAATTTTAATTGAAATGCTGTTTATTGATATTGACTTCACATCAGCCCTTTCTGGTTTGGCAATGCTGAAATTTTAGGCATTGTAATCATTGTTTTTTCAACAAATAATCTCTTGAAAACGTTTTTATCAGGTCTCCAAAGTCACTTTTTACCCCGTTTTATATAACTTGGAAGGTAGTTTACTGATTTTCTTCTCATCATTGAAAGAAAAGGCTTGATATGTGCGAAAAGACCAAACCTAGATCTTGGTTTAGGTCTCAAATTAGAACTGCCATTGATCACAAATACAATGTATTATTACTATAAAGAAAGATCCTTTTGAAGTTTTTCATACTGGACACTGATTAATAAAAGGCTAGGATGGGGGGGGGGGGTGTTATGTGCTAGTCTATTCAGTTTATTCCAGATGGTTATTGATCTGTTCTAACAGGTAATCTAGCAGGTACATATAGGCATCTAACATGGTGCAAAAACTATGGTAATGTTAACAGAAAAGGATGTGATTTTTGTGAACAATCTTGTAAGAGTATTGGCATGTATGTGGCTAGGACAGCCAACGTATTAAAGGATTGCTTAAATCTGGAAGTTTCATTCACTGATCACCCGCAGATGTAAAAGATGGCCAGGCGAGCGAGAAAAGAGTCAGTTTGTCTATTGATGATAATTATGGAATGCTTCAGATTCCAAGAAAAACAATCAAGTTGCCGAGCAATTTAACATATACTCAAGTCTCAAGCTGGGAGAGGAAAAATCTCACCTCGTCCTCTTCTCTATTCCTCCTCCTCCTTCTTTTTTTTCCTCTTCCTCTATCTCTCTGTGCCTGAACACAACGGGTTTATGGTTTTTTTTTTTTAGGATACCTAGAAAATGGGGAAAAACCAGTCAAACAGGAAAAAAAGCCTTATCCACCAATTTTCTCCATTAGGCGTGTCTGACTGTTTCTTTGAGAAAATTCACCCACTATCAAGGACATTTTGTGCTACTTTGTTTTAAATACGTACTTCTGAAGTTCACTGCAAGATGTGAAGTGACTAGATAACTAAATTACAAGTTTAAACATTATGTATTATATATGAATAATATTCCCACGAAAAGAGTCTATTTGTGGAGTTTTAAAATTGAGAGATATATTTAAGAAGCATTGAAATAACTTGAAAGCCTTTTCAGTCATCATTTTAATGTTTGTCTGAAGTTTTAATGGAAAAACTTAACAAAATTTTGAAAATTCTGAATTGGATAGTCATGAAAGTTGACTTATCTTGTAGGGGTAGTGCTCGTTATTATAGATTAACGGTCGTACAGTTCTACAGAAATTGATCCAGCTTTGGCAATTTATAAAAAGTTTTTGATTCTAGTGTTATTTTAAGATTATGTTTATCTGATTATAATGTTAAGAGAGCTGCTTTTTTAACGTAGTACTTAACCTCTTACACTTTAGTTACATAAAACTACAGTTTTGTGTAATTTGTGAATGAAAAACTACTAACAGTAAGAGTTTTATAGCTCTTTTGGTAAAATCTAAATGGCAGGAGCATAACAAATTATATGAAATTTTCAAATGAGTCAAAAATTGCATGTCATGTGTACAAATATTTCAAATACTACAAATGAACTTTATTTCTTTCAAAACTTATAAAGATTAGAGTTTTAGCAAAACATTTGGAACATTATTTATCATTTCTGCCAACAGTTCATTTGGGAAAATCAAATTATGCCTTTTAGTCATTTATATTTTATAAATTACTCCTTTCATTGCAGGTTCTGTGCTTTCTCCTGGGTACAAAGTAGGTTTTAGGTTGTGGATGTATGATGTCGATGAAAGAGAAAAGTTTTAAAAGTGTCATAGAATCAGATGATGAAAATGAATCTGGAGCTTGTGGAAATACGCCAGAACCACGTCGCCTGTCCTTGGCTGTTCCAAACCCCGCATCTGGTGGTGTTTTGGATGAAAGTGTGGATAATCTGAGTATGGAAGTACATCTTGGTGAAGATGGTTCAAGGCATCCTAGTGAAATAAGCTCAATTTCATATCAAAACCTCCTTGACGACGCAGAGCCCTCTAACAGTATTGTTTCACGAAGAGGGAGTGATGATAGCTTAGATTCTTATCCACCTGATTTTCCAGACACTGAGGTTCCCCTGGATGAGCTTGAGACATTTGAGGCTCAAGATTTACCATTGTCAGAGCACTTTCCTATGGGCGCTCTGCAAGCAGACACAAAAGTCAAGTCTCAGTCAGATAAACAAAGCGGATCAGAAAAAAGCCCCAACCTTACTCAGCCTCACGTCAGATTGAAAGACTGCCCTTCATCTATCACTGATAAAACAGGGATGCGGGAGAGAACTTTACCGCTCGATGAAAATCATTCCAGTTCTGCAGATGACAAAATGGAGGCAAAGAGAAGCAGTTTGGAGATAAGAAATAACATTCCTGTCATGGGAGAGGCAAAAGACTATGAAAAAGACCTAACTATTGGCCTTAGTAAAATGCAAGGTGCCAAAGCAAAAATGGTAGGTGTGAAACAATCTCCTGGTCTAGCGAGGAGGGTAGATGAAGTTGAAGATGATGTTGATGCTGAAAACAAAGACGTTAACTTTCCAGGAAAGTCTTTTTCCACTTTGTTGTCTCAACCACACAGAACCAAAACTAAATCAAACAGTAAACCAAAAGACAAAGTTGTTGAAGTGATAACACCGATACCAAAAAATCTCAATATAGAAAATGAGTACGATTATGTGAAGTATGCCCGGGTCCAACAAGGGAATTCTTATGTGGGTATGAGGCTGGCATACTCAAGCTCAAATGACTCCTTGAATATAAAACAGACCGCAGGGTCTGATTGCAGTTCCAGGGAGCTTTCTCCTGAAAAGAATCTTCAACAGAAGATTCCTGAAACTCAGGAGCCAGTAAGAGAGGACACCCTAACAGAAATACCGCTAAATAACAGCGATTACTTGGAGGATAAAAAAGCTTTCACTTTGTCCCCTGAGAACACTGAGTGTGATAGTGTAGAGGTTGATAGTGTGACATCTGAAGGTGAAAACTCCACCCCAGGCTTCCCAACGGTGGAGGATGGTTTGTCCAGCAGCCAGGCAAGCGATGCTGAGGATGGCGCAGTGGGAAATTCCCGAGTTGATCGCTCACCGTCCAAAATGCTCCAGGCAAAGCAGAAGGCAACATTGGAGCAAGACCTGTTTCAGGATGATGAATGCAATGAGCAACTTTCCATGGTGAGTGAGCTTGTTAATTACATTCACATCTAAAGGTATACACCATTTGACCTAGAAGTTTAATTAGCATTTATTCAAAACCCATCCTGTTTTAAATCAATAACATAACTAGGCCAGGACTGGTAAGATTGTTTCTATGCAGCTGATTTTTATGATTGGACAAATTTTTATAGGCAAAGGAGTTACAAAAGTGACTGCAAAGTACCGTTTGCAACCAGTCCCAATTAAATTGGATGTAACAGATGTTGGGTTTGAAGGGCTTCTATAGGATTGAGTTTCTGTCTACAGCAGGTTAACATAATAGTGAAATAAAAATTCTCTGGTGAAATGAAATAATGAAATACTAGCATTTAGCACTGAAACAATGCAGGTGTTTCTTATATTTTTACGTTGCACCATTGAGGTCTATTTGAGGCCTTAAATTAACCTTTGATATTAAGCAGCACATAACTTCTAAAACACCAGCTGGAACTTTTATGAGCACCCAAATCTATATATATTTTGGTAGCCGTTTCATTGTTTTGTAAAAGGTTTTTAAAAACTGCATCGATTCACATCCAACACATGCAGTTTTCAATAAAAAATACTTTGAATGTATGGGAGTGCGTGTAAGAAATAAAATTTTAAACTTTCACTACTAATTCTTCGTACAAAGCAAAACAAAATTTTGCTTTGTTTCGCCAGATTCATCTTTTGAAACAGTCGATTTCCGGTTCATTCGATTGAAAGTGAAAGCCAGTCAAAACAAAACGCACTAGTCACAAAGATGTTCAGTCTTAGAGTTTTCAAGTTCAGTGCAAAGGAAAAAAGATACTTTTTGGTTTGATGTGAATATTAGAGGGCTGTGCCTCCTCTGGGATAACAATTACCCCTTATTAGGCCTACTTTTCATTGCAACAGTTTAAGAAGTAAAAATCAAAACATAGCGAAATTTAGATGTGGTTAGATATAGATTTAAACTCTAGGCTTGGTCTTCTTCTTGCTTGACATACCGCCTTTTTACTTCTCTGTAATCTTAAACTGCACTGAAAATAAAATGGTTATGTATAGTACCTTACTCAGTGAAACAATAAATAAAAATTTGCTCTATTAAAATTTTTTTTTCTTTCTGCAAAGGAAAATATAAAATAACACGCCCCAGTTCTCAGTTTGGGTTTGAAGAAAAGTTATGTCATGCCTCATGTAAAAGTAAAGTAGATTTAAATCAAGGCCAAGACTAAGTTTTTTAAATAATTTTTTTCATCAATTCTTGGCAGTTCAAGGTAGACAAAAAAAAAACCAACTGAAAATGCTCTTCTGCATCATGTGAACACTGTGTCTTTATCAATGTCATCATACCTCAAAAGAAACAAAGTTCATGTGCAGCTAAACCTAGAGCAATAAATCATTGAATTCAAAATCAAATACAAACTGAGGAAGTAGTATACACAGCTACCAAAAACATTCCTTTACAATGTGAATTCAATTAGATCTGAGTGCTACATTGGGGAACCGAGCACACAGTGTGCACACTGTCTTTACTAATGATCCGAGCGGTTTATGCTGTGGCATCTGTGCCATCAAGGTATATATTTTGAAGGTTGATTGGCAAATTAGATTTGTATTGTAACCTTTTTTCTCTTTCCAGGAAAATTGATAATACAAATACCCACTTTGAAAAAAACAATGTCTTCAACAAGTTCAAGTTTTTCTACCTTGCAAAACATATGTTGGCAAGTTTTGTTATGCCCCATGTAAAAAAAAAATCCAGAAAAATCTGAATTTCTTTAAAAATTAAATTAAAGAAAAGGTGAAATAGGCAAAATTTCCACCTTTCCTCTAATTGAGGTTTTTCTAAAGGCCCAGCTTGATTTTTATGAGTTTCCTTTTGTTACTCAAATGTGTTAAAAAAACTTGAATATGAAAATTTGTAACTTCTATTGAATGTTTTGTTCTTTAAAATGCATGGAGACTTTTTACTTAACTTGCCATAGAACTAATATTTTTTTAAACCTAAATTAGAAGCATTGATCCTCATCTCTGCCGTCTCTATTTAGTCAACAACTGTCTGCAAGATAAATTTGTGACATCTTGGAAGTACATGTGTTCTAAAATTTACCTGGCAATAATGTAACGGTTAAAATTTTAAAGCCACTGAAAATTCTGTCTTTGTAAAAATTGCAACATCTTGTGCTGACTGCCAATGTTAGGCAGTTAGCAACCTTGTGTGAACGTTTGACTTCTAGAATGAAGGTAAGACTTTCAAAATCAATTTGATTGAATTTAGCTTTATTAGCTATTTTAATATAAGTTTTTTTGTTTTTATTTAGAAACCAAAAGAAATGGATGCACAGGCCATTATGGATGATTTGAAAATGAAGAGGGAAGCTTTAGATATGGCAATTGCAGATATAAAATCTGCCATTCAACGAAGTAAAAGTATGTCTCTGGAGTCTCCATACCCAAATCAACAAGATGTAGAGGAACCCCAGCCTGTGTGGGTGAAAAGGTATGTTTTTACGTCTGGATTACATGTGGAATCTGTTGATGTTATATTTATATTTTAAAAGTGCTTTGGAAGCAAATACATACATTTAGAAAGGGCTTGCATCTGTAGGATTAAAAATGCTCTTTAATTTTTCTTTCATGTCATATTTTGAGATTTTTATACTGTCAGAGACCAAACTTGGGTTGTTGTAAACAGATGTGTAACTTTTCAACGATTTAGGAAATTATAACAATTGCTTGATTTATGTCCCCTATAAAGGCTCCCTGATGTTCCAGAAATACACATTTTAAGTTTTTATTTAATATTTTAGATTTTTCTCCTTATGCATATTGTAACAAAAAAGTTCAGACATTTTTTCAAAGGCTCTGTTACAGGTCTGTGTAAAGCATCAACCATGAAGAAAGCTGTAATGTGGACAAATAGCAATTTCAATTTATTTATCAACCTTTCAGAGAGAACAGAGAGTCAATGAATCAACAGCTCCAGTACAGGCAGGAGGAAATGAGGCGAGTGAGGGAAGAAATAGAAAAGCAGCAGGAAACACTGCCCTATCAAGGGAAAAGCCATCAGGAGAAAGGTCAGTAAATAGAGAAGACACCTTCCACTTTCACCCTTTTAAATCTATATCCTCTTGATATTAAGGATTGTTCAGATTTAATAGAGTAAAAAAATCAAAGTGGATGATGTTGTTCAAATCAAACAAAAAACTAGAACTCTTAAGCAGGAAAGTAGTCATTAAGAATTTAACACATTATTCTGGATTTCCTTATCAGTGTAATTAATATATTTAAAAATTCAAGACGGGGTATGAAGCTGATTAACTGCAAATTAAATTTTCAGTTTCATCACCTCCATCTTAAGAATTTGTCATAACAAAACAAAACAACCCAAGCTTTAATCTGTAAGATCGATTAAATTTTAATCTAAATTTTCACTCAATGTAACTTGTAAGCTTGAGAGAGTGATATGTGAATGAAATAAAATTACAATTTTCATGATTAAATTGAGCCTTATCACAGGTATTTGGATGGTTCAGTATTGCACTCTGTGAACAGGATATTATTGGTTTAGTTTCAGTTCTTTACCCTCATTTAAAAATAAATAACATATTTGTTAAAGGTTGGGTTAGGACCCTTAAAGTTTAAATTACAAGTTAAAGAGCAAGCAGCTTTACTACACTGAGCTTGAAGTATAAAAGCATGTTGTGAAACTGCCTTTTTTGTGGAGCTTGTTTGCTTTGTTGAAATTTCACAAAATCACCCTGAGTATGTTTGTTTTGCACTTGATGGTTCTGCATTCACTTTTTTGTTTGCATTCAAACCATTGCCAAAGCCTGAGACTTCAACTGGGATCTTATGATCTTTGCTCTTTACATTTCACAGAGTAATCAACTGGTCTGAAATACTGTCAAGCATATACCACCCCTATGTGGTTATAATTAAAATATGATTTTAAGTAAAAAATAAAAAGGGGGAAGGGGGTGTGTGTGTGCGAAAACAACCTTTGTAGATGATTTCTCAAAGCTTTGCAGAAATTTGCATATAGTTGATGTATGGGAAGGTCATTTGCTACATTGCAAGAAGTATGACCTTTATCTCAAATATATTTTTTGGCTTAAAGCTATCTGACCTTCTCAAGTGCTTATATATAAGTTTGTTCAAAGGAATGGTGCGAGGAGAAGTATCTGATTTTTTTTTGCATTGGTAATAATGCTAACAATGAGTATATGGTTTTGCAATGGCTCGTACATCCCTAAGTGAATAGATTGATGTTCCCCTTCCCAATTGAAGTTTAGACTTGTGTTTAGCAGGCACATACATGTATTAGGTTTTTTTCTCCATTGTGCTTTATATTGTGTTTCGTAATTTTTTTTTCATCACAATATTGTCTTCCAACTATCAACCCAATTATTGACCCATAATCTTTACCATAAATATGAACTAAACTTTTCACAATTCCAGTACACCAGTCTTGACTAAGTTTAAGACTTGTTTAAAAAGGCTTTTTTTTAGCTTTTTTATTCTGTTGTCGACACATCCATTTTATATATTTAAAAAAATTTTTTAGCCTTGTTTTATACTCACAAATGATATTTTATTTTTTCCCTTCTGTGTTTTGTACCAATTGCTGTAGAAGCGGCAGAACATGTTCAGTCTCCTCAACAAGCTGTCCACGGTAAGCTTACAGAAGATCTGTCAGTCATGGCTTCTGGTGATATTTATTTGGAGAATGAGATTACTGCTATACATTCCGTAAGAAACCCTGATCACTTATCTCAGGAAGCAGTTGGCATTTTAAAAATCAAAACTCAAGATATGTTACATGATGAAATGACGTCAGTTGTGGCATTGCATTTGGAAGAAGGTGCAAATGGAGGGGATACCGGCAAAGGGCTAAAAGGAGTGTCTAATACATATCTAGAGGATACAGAAAAACCAACCCCTGTTGAATGTAAAGACGGTTTGTCAGAAAGCCTTGATGACGTGGAAAGTGACAACACAATAAATAATGAAGAGGATGTTGATTTAGATTTTGCTGCTAACAGTCATGAATATAATACAAAAATAGAACCAGACGACAAAAGTACTCTTAATTATTTCACAAATGACAAAGATCACAAAGGCAGTCACTTAGTATCACATGTTGTGCAAGAGGCTGAAGAAACTGATTGTAAAGTACACAAGAGCAATTCCGAAGAACAGGTTGACAGCACAGAAAGTCAGGAAGAGAAGGGAGCAAGACCTTATGATGGGAAAGGGTTAGTTGGTACCATACAACCGGATGGACCTCCAAGAGGTATAGCCTGGAGCATTTTATGCATTTCTAAAATTGTAGGCACTAACTTTTGGGGCAGGATTACCTAGTTTACTTGTAATACACTCTGCCTAAAAATATTTACTAACACCAAACATTGGATTCTTCATATTTATCAAGAAAATTTAATATTGTTTGGACCAGGTGCTTTTTTCCCCCTTCGTTTACACTTTAGTTTTCCCCCTGCTTAGCTTGTATCTCACATTGCCCATAAGCATTTTAATCGGCTTTGGTCTGTATAAGAAAACTATCATGTGTAATCTGGGTTACCTTTATCTCTATTGATTTTGTCTGATTATACAACAAACCTTCACTGTATTTACACTGTCTCATCAATTTACACTGTCTGCATGGCTTTAAATGTTTTTTTTTTTTATTTTCTTGACAAAAAAGTTTGTCCGCTTCCATTAAAAAAAAAATTTGTTTGTTTTTCCGCCTACTTGCTCACAACTTTACACATTTACTTCTATAAAAATGAATCTTTTTAAGAGTAAGGGAGATCTATGTTACAAAATCTTATGGTGGAACATTGCTTGTTATTACCTACAGTCAAGTACAGGATCTTTTCATAATTTGAGGTACTGGCTGGGTGCTTTTGTGTTTTTTGTATAGGTATTTTGATGAAGCCTGTAATTTAAAAATTGTTTCAGTGAAGTGTATTTACTAATAAGAATGTTGTGTCAATCTTTTACTTTTTATTTATTTACCTGCTAATGTGTTACATAGGTGCATTATTATAGAAATCATAATGGGTTTTTAGGGGTTCTTGCCTTGACAAAATTTATTTTAAATACTTACTTGATCTAGCAGCTAAGTAAGAGACTCCTTTGGGTTTTTTTGTGAGTACTTTTGCAGCCTTGTTTTAGGAAAAGCAACGGCTAGACTCAAGTCAGGATGTGCCAAGTGCCTATTTTTTCTTCCATCCTTTTACTGCTCCACAGACAGCTTTCCTGTTTTTCTATATATACTGTAATGCCATCACATACTTTCTACATCTATCTAAGACTGCGTATTTAATCGTAATTACATTTCTGGTATTTGAACCTTGCATGCTGCTTAAATTAGTGGTGGCTTCCTCTCCGTTTTCTCCTCCTTCTTTCTCTTTGTGAAAGAAATGTACTTTGCACAGCACAGATTTTTGGCAACATGTATTCAGGGATGTATACCTTTCAGATTTCCCCCCTCAAATTTGGGATTTCAGCTCGATTTTTTTTCTGAATTTCATTGAAAAAAAAATCAATCTGTGATTCATCACCTGCTTGCAAGTAACATGTTAGAGTATGAAACATTAAGAGCACAACTCCTGCTCCTATAAACTTTTTAGACAGTTGCCCTTGCATACTGTTACTCTTTAGTTCTATTGAATTCAAAGCACTAAGAGTCTCACATCCTTTTCAGCTTTTTTTTCCATTGGCCATTTACAACCCTGGGTATTTTCAAATTGTTGTTTCATTTGGTTTTATAAAGGTCTCTGCTTGCAGAGTTTACATCTGCTGGAGGAAGCTGAGTTAAAACAAAAAAATAAGGTTTATATTATTAATAAGTGGGAGACTAAAAAATTGACATTATTATCCCGTTCTCTACATCTTGGATTACTCATCTTAAAATTTACAAGCATGCAACTGTAGATGATGAGCTCCCCCAAACATCATGAGTCTATTGACATTAATTAGGGAATATACAGTAATCTTTTTAAGAGGCTTTATTGGATATTTGCCATCTTTTATTTTATTTTAAAACATACACTCAAGTTCTTCAAAATTTTAATGGAGTTTTTAATGTTTTTGTGCTTGAGTATTTTTCACCTTGTGATGAGCTCTGTTTTATTCCGCCAAGAGCGACAATAAAAATCGTCATAGAATATGCATTGAATTTTTTTTGATATTGTAAGTAATGAAGTTAAACAAATGAGTCTGTAATGTGGATCTTTCCTCCCAGATGTGGCAAACTTTTGAAGTAAATCAAAATAATCAAGTATTTGAACCATCACGGCCATGTCATATTTAAATGCAGAGCCATCTCAACTTTATTTAAAGTATAACATTTAGCTCCACACAATCAAGGCAATGATAAATACATGATTGAAGTTGAACAAAAAAGGGCAATGTTACTAACAGTAATAACAATATCATGTAAATCGGTGAAAAGGGTAATGTAACGAATGGTTGAGGCTAAAATTAATAAATGCATCTGCGTTTGACACTCATAATTCTTTAGTTCATTGGAACTGTTTTGGTATATTTTGAAAGCCGTTATTCTTTTTAGTTCGAGGCAAGTTTTACTGCTCAAGCCCAGAATTATTTTTCATCACATATAATTTTTGGCAGATATTATAGAAGTTATTCATTTTTAAAAGCAATTAAATGCAAACTCGTCAGAAAAAGCATCTGTGGAGATAAGTTTTATAAAATGTAACAGTTGTACTGTAGTTTGTAATGGAAATGTTAAGTGTTGTGGAATGGACTGCAAATATACTGATCAAACTAAAGCATTCATTTTTCTAGACTATGAGGAAACACAATCAATAAAATACATGTATTGCCACACTTACATCCAGTCCCTATGAATCACACTGCTTACCTTTTGGAATTGGAGGCCGTGGTTTTTTTATTTTTTTTAATATTCAATGAATTTGCTCAGTATTTCAGTGAAATTATCTTGAATCTTTGATCATCTGAAAAAGAAAGAAAAAAACGTCTCACTTCCACAGTGTTGAAAATTTGAATTTGGGAAAATTTAAACACTTTTTTTCCCTAACCATATGAAGTTATCAACAAGGCGAATAATATCAGGAAATTATGGTTTGAAGCAAGTTCATGCCCTTGAAAGCTTTGATAATAGGGTTGTTCAATCTAATTTTATCAATTTTAACTCTGATTTGTTATCTGAAAATTTCTACATGAGACACATTTGTGCTGGGTCTAAAGCAAACGTACTTTTGAATCATCTTTTTTCACCCTAGATTTCAAATTTCCCAAAAAGTAATGCCAGAGTCGGGTGTGAGCAGATGAAGTGCATAAAGTACACAAAATACAATCCCTAGCTTAAACTCTAACTTTCAGTGTTTGACCAGATAATGCTAGCCTTAAAGCATGCATTTTCCACTGTTAAAAAAAGCAACTCTCGCCAAAAATGTCTCTCAAGCATGCTGCTTTTCTATCTCTTTCTGGTGGCACAGATGGTTTTTGTTATATATATTACATTTGCAAAATATGACTGTTCCTACTAACAAAAAGGTTTTGTAGTCACTTAAGAATTTTTTGAAAAGATCTGTGTATAAGAAGTAAAGTTTTACACAATGAAACTAATGAGTGAGATAAATGTACTTATTTTGTAAATTCATTTTGATGCACGACATCATCTAAGAATTAATAAAATATAAAATGCACAACAAATTAAACACATTTTTATTAAAGCATTTGCTTATTTCCAAACACATTTTCATTTTTCATTAACATTCCCAAGCATGAATTTTTAAAGTTCTCCTGTATGTATTCTTCCCACTTAGTTTGTAAAAGTGAAAGCATCAACTTTTGAATTTTTCTTTTTTTTTTGCTTTTATTATTTTGAAAAGCAGTAATTTTATGACAGAGGAAAAAAAATGTAAAGATAGTATTAAAAGCATGGAAGGCTAATAGATACTTGAGAACAAATTTTAGCTCTGTGTAAAAGTTACCATCAGAATCTTTGAATTTGAAATGTGTTGGTTTATAGAAATTGAGTGATTTTGTGACCTAGCATCGTAAACTTTTGATTTGAGTTCAGTCTTTCATCATCTTTTTTTTCTTTCTTCCTAATTTAGAAAAATGCATGTGTTTGATTGGTATTTCTGTGCATGCTTTCATTTGTAGGTTATGATTCTGATGATGAATGCGAGGATGCCGAAGGCATTCGCTACACCAGGCGTAACAAGGGCAAAAAGTATGCCCTGCTTCAGAAAGACGATTCCTTAGAGATCGGTGGTGCGCATGGTGGAGGTAAAGATGCTACCAGAACTAATGGGCACATGTTTTCCAACAATCGTACCTCACATCTTGGCAGTAACGGTGCTGTGGCAAACCGCATGCAGTCCTTTCAGTCGAATGAGCCTTCTGGAGAGCATCATATTCACTGCCCAGACGGGGCCCTTTCCTCTGAGGAGAGCAGTGATATTGACGCCCACGTAAATTCTTACAACAGAGCTCCTAATGCAGGTATCATGTTTTATATGACAGATATGAAAAAAAGGGACCTAAAATTTTATAATTGAAAAAAAAAACATGGCTTCATTCTACAACACTTATAATATTTGCCTCAACATTTTTATACAAGTTTAATTTGATGGGCATGGTGTTATGAATTCTTTTATTTCCTCGAAGAAATGTTGCTTGACATAGCTTTGTTATTTGTTTCATTTCCAAAGAAAAATAATGTATGATGCATACCTCCTTTACTTTTTTCAAGCCCTTGCTGCGATGTGCATTTAAAATTGCATTTTGTTGCCGATTTCATTTTTGCAGTTGTGCATGCATCTTAGAAAGATTGAAATGTGGCATGCTGAAATTTGACTGAATTTTTTTTTATTTTGTTAGAGATTGAGACAGAATGTTGTGTCCAGGGTTATTTGCCTTCCATAGTGTTGTTAGTACTAAGTTTTTCTTCCAGTAATAAGCTAATATATCTCAAGGACAAAAAACAAAACAGGAGTATTGTCAGAACCTGGAAATTTGAAAGAAATAAGGGGGAAGATTAAAATTGTCCTTATGAAGAAAAGGAATAAGATGATAAATAAAAACAAAACAACATGTAACAAGTTAGATTTTGAGCATTTAGTCTCATTGTTAAAAAAGAAACAACAGTGGGAACAAAACGTAGCACCACATTCTATTTCCTCCATTTAACAGAGATACCATTTTTCAGTTATTTTTCGTTTTTTTCTGTTTTTTTTTTTAAGCCTAAAGAAACTGAATAAACACACAAATTTGAAGAAGGTTGATCCAATGAAACTGAGAATTCAGTGTCCCTAAATGACTTTTAGCTATAACTATTATAAGTTTACTTGTGCGAGAACATAACGTCAGGGCTTTCAGTTCTTTTTGGAAAATGTGAGTGGCATCCCTGATTTAAATGTATGTATATTATCTTCAGGTGCATAATGAGGTTTCTTCAAAACTCAATGAAAAAAAATATAAAAACATCACACCAAGGAAACTTTTTTTTCCATATGCCTGAGATTTAGAGTTCAATACACTAGATCTGGCAATGGATCATTGTGTTTGTGACAATGTAATAGACAGATTATAGTCTTGTATGTCCTTATATAAGATGTTGGTGGTCAGTGATTGTGAAATGAAAGACATTGAAAATGGCTGGGATTATTCAAAAGGGTGGTACAGAGACATATTTGACTCTAAGGCTTCTTGAGTCATGAGTTTCTTTGGCCTTTTCTTTTGTCGCTTATCTGATCCAAGTAGGGTGTCTATTTGCCAACATCCCTACTGACGTCTATTGTAGTATCTGAAGTGTCCAATATCATGAAACAACAATAAAGGGCTCTCTCACTCACTCAGCTCGGAAGCTGTAATCATAAAACTCTGTATTAAAAACAACAAAGTCAACAGCATCAACAACAGCAACAACAAAGTAGCTGACAGAAATGAGGTTTGTAAAAATTGATCAGTGAAATGTTTGATGTGATATATTTTTCTTGTTTCAATTACTTTCAGTATTTGGTGAAAGGGAACATTAACATTCTTTGAAGACTAAGCTGATGTCAGAACAGAGTTATTGCAATTCAACTCTTGGTTTTTTTTTATAAGTGAGAAAAAAATATCTTTGTGTCTTTTTCAGACTCTGACACAGATGAAGAAACTGACCGCTTGCTACAGAAACAATACCAGGAAAGAGACAAACGGGTTGAAATTCCAGAGCTTACAGACCAGGCAGCTGAGTCAAGAAAATGCATGGTATGTTCTTCAGACCATCATTATGTGTTGGTCTTATGAGTGCTAAAACGAGTGAAAATGAAAAAAAAAAGATTGACATTGTGATTGTTTCATTCTAAAAATCAAAACTTCATATTGAAAGGTGCATTGTGATTTGGATTAGATGTCAACTCAGAAAGTGCTTACTGTCCAACTCCTATCAGAGTTTGGAATTGTTCCACCGTCTAATCAGTGCAGTCTGTAAATACTTGCCAATCAGAGTAGTTGACCTACCCACTGAATGTGCCTGTGCTAATCCCCTCAGGACAGCAACTGCTGTCTTCATCCCTCAACGGTTTAGTAAGCGAAGACGCCCACTAGCTAACCTAACCTCAACTGAGCAATGGCTGTGACTGACTGGCAATATATTTGACCAGTTGATTCATTGGTATGATGCATCCTTACACCTATTGACCCGGCCACTCCCAGGCTTATGCCTGATATCAGATACATGGGCAGAAGATGCATGTCAAGTTGGCTGTGCCTGTACGATTCTTGCTCAGCAGATGCCTTGTTTAATATTTTGAATTCTCAACCGTCAAGGGTCAAGCAGTTGCTTTTCATAAGAGACTTTGTGGGATGCACATGTAGTAGTGGGCATGCAGATGTCGATATATCGATTTCCGTGATGTTTTCACTTGGAGGCTGATGACTGGCCCTGTGGCCTAGCGATAAGACACTCGCTGAAAGATCTGGAGGTGCGTGGTTTAATCATCAGCCGAGTCAAACCAAGGTCTTTAAAATTGGTATCAGCAGCTGATCGGCCTAGTGTCTGGCATTATGGATTTAGTGCTAAGTCTGGTCGGCCTGGTGTCAGGATAATGTGACTGGGTGTGGTGTATGCAAGCGCTTCTTACATCATAGTGTGGCAACTTGCTTTCAATTGTCCCAAGCGCTGTCTCTGATATAACCTTGTAGATGAAAAGAGACGTTAAAATTCAAACAACCTAACCTAATCGGAGGCCGATACCTTGAATGTTGACATGATTTTGAAATTTCTAGACCTTGATTATTGATATGGAGAAATGCGAAAACCGCAGCATTTGTGAGACGAGAATAGTTTCATGCCACCTGCTTTTTCCCTGATCAAGTGTGCCAGTATGTAGACAGTAGACAGAAAGGCGCCTCAGACTGGCACCAATTCTGGCAATGAATGGTCAACAGTACTACTAATGATACCAGCCTCTGCTGGTATATTTTTTTGGCTATATTTCTATGGTAGGGTGGTAGGGCGGTATATTATATTAGCGGGTGACTGCTGGACAGTGAAGGCCAAATGCTGATATTAAACCCTCAATATCTTGATCTATACAATCAGTATGAGGGCGATATATTGACAGTTACAGTTAGTAGACGGGGGGGGGCCGATTGCCCAGCCTTATGCACCACAGTTTGTTCTTTTGAATGCAACTGAGTTGTATGATAAGTGTCAAAATAACTGGCTTTTGTAAAGAATTTTACAGATTCAAAACTTTCTTTCTTTATACTCTGTGTCCACATGGCACTATTTTCTGTTGATGAGATCTGCAGTTTTGATTTAAGACTAAATTCAGTGCTATTGTTTACAAATGGAGTGAAAAATGTTTTTTCAGTTTGTTTCTTTGCTTTAAGATGCATACAGTATAAAAACTCAGTGGTGAATTCATTTAACCAATGCCTCTTTTAGCTATTTTCTTTTTTTTCTTTACTGCATTTACCATTTCAGTCAGCTTTTTTAACAAGTAACAATATGTCATTGAATTAAATTACTTTTGTTCCCTTTCAGACGGAAAGAAGCCAGTCTAAAGCCAAAGAAGGTAAATGTTTTGTTTTTTTATCTGTAGAGTGGTCTGTGTTGTAAAAAGTTAAATTTGACAGCATGATTAGCTCAAGTAGTCATTTTTTTATTTGAGCTTTATTTTGTAGTTCACATTTTTCTCTTTGATTAAAAAGGAAAAAAAAAACAACTAATACTTTTGTAATTTTGAAAACATTATTAGTTGCTATATTTTTATAAGCTCACTGTATAACAATGTTTTGATTAAACCCACTGAGAGCTGTTGTTTTATAGACAATATTTATGAGAATTATTGATGTTTTTTATGTTTAAGCCTATTTTTCGAGTTCTAGATTTCTTTAAAAAAAAAAAAAAAAAAAAATGCTAGCAAAACAAACTGGTTTAACCATACTTATCTGCTATTTATTGACTTCTCAATTTCATGCTATATGTTAGAAATATTATATCACATAATTTTTATTCGTGTTTTAAGCCCTGTCATATGAATTTAATTTATTAACCCTTATTTTATCTTTTATCATTTATCATTTGGATATATACGGACATGTCTGTATTTATCCTTTTTTATTTGGGTAAGTTTAAACCTAGTTTTTTATATGAATTTACAAAAATTCATTTTGTTGAAACTCTTTATTCAATGCATTTCATGGCTTGAGTTTTTTTAGTTTGCAATTTTTCTGTCTTTTTAAACACTCTTCATGCTTCTTAGCAGTGTTCCCTGGGTTGCAAACCATCAGTCTTTCTGCTTATCTTTCCTTTGCTCCATGATCTGACTCTTTTACTCTTTTTTTTCACTCTTAAGCTGGCCCTTTTTGAGTTTTCCAAATACACAAAGTGCTTCCTAATTGTGGACCCTATCCTTATTTTTTTTCTTTTTAAAAAGTATCTTGTTTTTTTTTTTGGACAAATATGTACAAAATGTGATTTATTGAAAGAAGCCCATTTTGCAGATCATTTTTTGTTGCCTACTCTATTTTATTTTTCTTGTGTGATTTTTTTTTTATTTTTATATTTTTACAACTTTCTTTTCATCTTCAAATAGTGAGCAAGCACTTAAGACATCAACTTTAGGAAAAAAATTGGCAGTCTTATGTTGTTATTAGTTCTGTGTTTTAGTTTTCTATTTATGTTTAATTCTGTTTGATCATTTATTTAATTCTTTTTTTTTAAATTTTATTTTTTTGGTGTATGGTAAATGGTTTTGTAAAATGGACTGAATTTAAGTTGAGTTTATAAAAGGGCACCCCTACTTCCTCTTTTTGTCTTCAAGCAAGGGAGCTGGCTTGGAGGAACATTTTTTTGCACAGATTTTCCCTTTTCTAACAAAAAAAAACAAAACAAACAAAACAAGCAACTAAGACTCCATTTTTTTGCATTAATGGTTCCAAGAATAATGTTATATTTGTAAAAAGGAGATCATTTTGAAGAAGATCTAAACTCTGAGATTACTTTTTAATTAGAGATAGGTTTTTTTGTTACTGCAATTCACTTTGCATTAGTTGTAAATGCATAATCCGTACATTTTAAAGCTTCATAGAGTAAAACTACTTTTTGGAGAAACATGTTATTGTTGTGAGAACATATAAAATGAAAAGAGAAACCTTCTACTAAAATACACAGTGGCGTAAAGGCCATAATCTCTGTGAATTACCATATGTCCACCTCTTGTATAAGTCAATATTTTAATACTTGTAAAATGTGAAAGATATAGGCTGAAAAGGTATGTTGCACTCTGTCAGCTCTAGATCAAAAGAAGACTCAATAACGGACTTAATGGAAATAAAAGTGAAAAACGTTGCTTTTTTAAAACCACTTTCCACCAATTTGGCGCTAATTTCCTTCCATTGGTTCCTTGCTCCTCTTTTTTCTTGGTGACACCCAATGCATAATTATAAATTATCTGTAGTTTGTGTAAGCTGTATACTTACGGCAATACTTGATGTACTCTGTTTTTTTGAGTAAACAAATTTTTTTTTTGTGAAAGAAAAAGAGATGTCAGGTAGTTAAGTTTTTACAAATTGGATTTAAGCACCTTTTCACTGGTATTTGTTGGATATATATATATTATATATATATAGGACTCCAAAGCTTGTGGGGATGCCAATCTATGCCCTGCTCAAAATCTTTGTCCAGTCCTCATTCAAGTGTCTTCAATTCATTTCACTTGCAAACTAACCAAGTAGTGGGCTGGGTTAGAACTTTTGTACATCTCTTGGCTCAACTAGAACCAGATTTCATAATTAAACAGAGGGAGAGAGAGAGCAACATGTCATAGTAACCTATGTCCATTTTTGGTTCAATTATCTTGATTTCAGTTAACTTGCAAAGCTAATTGAGCAGTGAAATGCTTTAAAATTTTAGTACATTACTTTGCATGTTAACTAGACACAGATTTTGCAACTAAACATAGAGAGCAATATGTCCCAGTAATCTTTACGAGCTAAAATATTCTGTGTATTTCACAGTAATATCTTGATTTTGCTTCACTTGGAAACTGAGCAAACCAGCTTATGTTATTGTCAAGCCCCGTGAGCAAAGTGCCAAACACTGCCAGCTGTATAAAATAGTCTGGCACATTTTCTTACAATGAGTGGCCATGTAGCGTTGTAGGTAACAATGAGAGCTGCCATGGTATAAAAAAACTTTGAAACATTAGTTTTAAACTGCACCTAAACCTCAGCTCTATTCTAAGCTGCTGATCCTGCATTTAGAAAATACTACCCCAATTTTGAAATTGGCATCGAAAGGATTTTGGTATTAAAGTGTGGTGAACATGAGTTCAAAAGTTTTGTCAAAACTATGAAGGCTTTGTAAATTGTCACCTTCATTTCATTGAGTTCTTGTAAGAGAAAAAAGCTGACTCTTTAAATTTTTGGCCAGGAGAAGATTTCTCCCACAGCATTTCTAGCTAGCTATCTTGCATTTGAAATTGTTCTCTCATAAACATTCCATGGAGATATTTGTGAGGAGGCAAACTAATTGAGCTCCATAGGGTTGCATACAAAATTTTGTACCTGGCCATTAGGCCCAGCTAGACATAGAGGTGGTATTTGGACAGAGATTAGGCATGGGACCTAGATTAGGAGTCCTAAACATTTATTTTTTCTTATGAAATGTCTTATTTCATTGTGTTTTTTTTTTAATTGAAAAATTCTGTAACGTTTTGTGTCTTTTTTCCTTCTTATTCATAAAAAGGACTTTTGATTGCATTAGAGCAGGCACTTGTTATAGAGCTTTATTGTCTTTAACTGATAGTCTGCAAATTGTCATTTATGATACCTCTAGGCTTTACAAATAGCTGATGCAAATGCTTTCCTCAAATTAAAAAAAAACGAAGGTGTGTCTGGCTCTTTGATCAGACTATTGAATATTGGTGGGCATGAGAATTCAATTTTGAAATAATGTAAGTAGTTAAAAATCCAAGAGAAATAGAAAAAAGTTCAAACAAGAAAAACAAAGCATACAGGATATGATTTTATTGTATAATTTATCAAAATTTATTTAGATATGTGTGAGGCAACTAGGTCAAATCAGGCACAAGTCACATATGTTAATTTGAGGTGAAGTCTTTTAAATACAAAAAAAATGTTACACAACAAACTATTCTCATTGATTGGAAAATAAAATATCTCTGGCTATAGAAAAACTAGAGTAAAAATTTTCAATGCATTGAAGGGTGCAATACACACTTCTAGAAAATGTTAATAGCCAGATATGTCAAAATTCTGACTTGCGCCTGATTTTACTCTGGTCATCTCTCATATTCGCTTGTGCTCTTCATGTGAAACATTTCTAGGATTTCTAAAATTTCAAGCAACACACCTTAAAGAAAATCTGTTTGCACATTTTTTTGAATCTTCATGCCATATTTGTCTTTTGTCATTCAAGAATCTTTTTCTTTTTGCAGACTTTGTTTGAACTAATACAAAATGAACCTCCAGCACCAACAAATTTTCAAACCTTATGGTCATTAGTGATTATTTAATTACAGCAATGCTATGGTTTTACATTTTTAGAAGAAATCATCTGTATGTGAATCTTTAAAATTGAATGAATTTAAATTTACTCTTGGTATTAAAAACTAAGTATGATGGACAAATAAAAATTGGCATTATATCTAATCTTTAAAATCTTGTACTTCACCAGCTGCCATCCGTGATCCGGACCGACCTGAAGTGCTTATTGAGGGTGTCTTATTTCGGGCACGGTATTTGGGCTCAACCCAACTTATATCTGAAGGTCAGCCCTCTAAGGCAATGCGCATGATGCAAGCCCAGGAAGCAGTGGGCAGGATAAAGGTTTGTACAATGCAGTAGTTATTAGACATTATAGAAAGCGCCCAACAGTTCTTTTGCCTTGAGAATGTTTCCTATCCTATACAATGTTGAAACAATATGCAAGTAAGATATCCTTACTCGATGATAAAATTACCATTAAATTGTCCATATGCAAGTCCCTTGCAAGTCCTTTGAAGCACTAAAGACCTGGCATCACAAGGAGAAAATGCTTAAACTAAATAAGATCACATCACTTTAATCCAATCAAGCTGTGATGCATATGTTTAATTTATGCAGTGCTGTAAGTGAGCGCACAAGACGTTTCTCAATTATAATGTCTAATCTTTTGCACTATGCTTATGTTCAAAATGTATGCAACCTTGCGAAAAAGCAAAGGGAAATAAATTTAGCTGTTGATTAAAGCCTCAAATCCTGGAATCCTCCCGGCAAAAAAAAAGTACCACAACAAAAAAGGCCCAGCTGCTTAGGACTTGATTGAGTTGATAGAACTGAATTTAGGCAGTTGTCAACTGGGATTAGAATAGTGGGCCTTCAAATATAATAACTATCAGAATCTGGGACTTCTAATATAAGTTCCATAATGTTGTATAAACAACTGTACAGTAAAAATTTGTGCTAGAACTTTAACCAATATAGAACAATATGATTTTTAGTGGGTTCTTCAAGCTGTTGCTGTTTAAACTGATCTTTAACTGCTAGTATATTTTGATCCTAATTTTTAGTACCACATTGAGCTGAATTGGTTTTATTCATGCCTTTCATGATTTCTCAGTTTATGATGTTCCACATCCTGAATTTTTTAAATTTCACTTTGAGCACAAACAGTCGTTTTTTTCTCGGCTAATGGGAAACAGCACAAGCTTATCAGCTATAAGTTAGAAAGCCATATAAACACATGCCTAGATTTTACATTTTGATGAAAAAATTGTTTATTTTAATGTAATTGTGTGCTACTAGGCTTCAGAGCTTCTTTCATGTACACTACATTCTTGAATTAGAAAACATTCAAATTATCACATTTTGATGAAATACAACCTTGAACCAGCATTTTTGTAACAATAATACAACCTGAAACTCTCCACAATCATACATAAATAAAAAGATAATTGTGTTTTGTATTAAAAAAATTTGTAAAAACCTTTGTCTTTAGGAGACATCAGCTTTTTTTTCCCACTGTACATTGATTTGTGGAACCTGTTAATAGGATTATTCTGTTCTCTTTAATACTCAGGATTTAGGAATTTTTTCCTTTTTTTCACCTTTGACAAATCTGAAAAATTGTTTTATATCAGTCTGTTCGAGAGCATCCTCTATGATGCAACAAGAATGTAGTATACCCATATTCAATGAAGATCAGGAAAAAAATTGAATAATGATGTTGTTATGTTATGTGCTGTTTCCATTGCCCCTTTGATCTCTGATTTTGGTAGGCATCGGTAAGTTAACCCAATGACTGTTTGATGTTGTAACACACATTATTCAAACCTTTATGTAAACCCTTATAAAACTTAAAAGTAAGTAAGAAAATTTTTTGTGATCTCTGAATGCCTTGTCATGACTTACCGAGTCCCACACTTCCACACAAGTTAGCTCTTAGCACCCTCAAAATGCTTTTCAGCGCAGCCAAACAGCTGCTTTTTAAGACGAAGTCTTGCTATTTGTTACACTTTGACCTGTTTGAGATATCTCTTAGAATGCAGTAGGTTCAGCAAACCAAAGACTTACAGACATAGCTTTCAGTAAAAAATACACCTGTACTCCGTTGTTTGCGTTGTCGTCTTTTAATTTTATTTAAAATTTATCAGTTATGCTTTTGGAATCTCTTTTAGGAATCAAGTATTAATTTCTGCCCTTGTTAAAGATCTCCCCCACCCCCTCCCCATACCCCTTTAGATTGGGTTTTAATCATTTTAAATTTATTATCCATAAATTATGTAGGTAATGTAGTAGTGAGTCATCATTTCTCTTGAACAAGAGTAAGACAGGCTATTCTTATCTTGCTTTTTATTACAATATTATTTTGAATAGTTATTGTTGTGTTAACTTTTTCACATGATATCACACAGGTTTTATCCTTTCTATCCTCTTTGACAACTGTTTTGCAGCAACTTATTCCTAAAGAACACGTCATTGTAGGGCACTTTGAAAAAGTCATAAATACATTGTACTCGAAAGCCAATGGGTTATAAATGAGAAGATTAGTTAAAGTTACATGTTGTCATACCTTTGAATTTAATAAGGCTTAACGGTACCACACTTACAAAACAACAAAAAAAAAAGATTAAAAGAAGAAAAAATGCTGGGTAGTAAAAGAAATTGATAGGTTTTTGGATGTGCACTTCTGCAGAAAACATATTCAATTGATCTTTTTGCTGCAGACTGAGAACTGTCTAGGCTTGCAATTGCATGGTGTTGACGCTGCCTCCATACAGTTTTCAAAATCATGTTACTAAAATGTCTAAAAGACTTCATTAAAACTAGATCAGTCAACTGCTTATCAGAATAAATGATTACATTGTATTCTATGATTTCATACAAATGAAAATGTTACAAACACTGCATTGATTACGAATATCAATGGTCACTGAAGAACTTTTTGATGGTATGTGGGGTTAGTAGTATTACAATCCTCCTTGGGGTGTTATGATATTCAAAGTCTTGTAAATTTATCCAATTCTATTCTCCTACTTTTGATACTGAATGCTGAATTATTTTTATGAATTTAAAGTAAACTTTAGAATATCATGTTTTTTCTTTATTCATATGTTTGAGTGTTTTTAATTTAAGACTGTACAAGAGTTACTTTTAGATTTAAATTACTTCTATTCAAGATTTTTTTGTACTTAATTGAGTCTGCCTGTCTTGTTGTCCCATTTAAATTCTATTGGTTCATGAGTGTACTTATTTTGATTTTATTTGTTTTTATTTTAATCTGCGAATGGTACCTCTTTCTTGTTGTGTGCAGCAGCAGAACCAAGGAAACACAGACGATAAGGTTTATGTTAATATGTGTGCCACTGTTCCTTCTTGCTCTTTTATAGAATGGAATCCCTTGTTCTAGATTTTCCATCCCGTAATACGTACAGCGAAAGTTTTATTATTAGTTTTAGTTTACTGCATTTTCCTTGCAATGGTTATTTAACATTTAATATGTCATAGAAAAGCATATGAAAACGTGCAGGTGTTTCTGTAGGTGTTGAAATTTTCAAAGACTTAAATTGAGTTCTTGTCTTTCATTCAGTTGTCATTATTAGCCAGGCTTATGGTCTGAAAATATGCATGCTGCTACTTTGAATCAATGAGAATCACTATGTGCTTTGTAAACCATGTGCAAATTGTAATTTGCTTAAAAATCCTATGTTTTCCTTGGTTTTGTTGCTGTGTGCCCATTGGGAATGCGATTAGAGCGCAAAATTATCATTCATGCCTACAAGCAGTTGGCTTTAAATAGGAAAAAAGTTTTCTAAAAGGAATGACAACTTGCTCTCTAATCGCATACCCAATATAAGTAATTGAAATGTTGTCAAACTTTTTTCTTTATGCAAAGCAGAACAAAGAGATGAAAGTATTTTAAAATAGAAATCTAGGTGACATCTAATATGTCTTTGAGTTTCATTTAAGGCTTTGTCTTCTTTGAAATGCTAATTTTTTCCCCTTCAACAGAAAAAGGAATAGGGGTTAGAAAAGATATGGCTCTTGCAAATTTTTTTAGAGTCTAGACCAAATATTTTTTACAGGACGCAATGTACTTTTCATTGTATGAAAATTTTGTGAACTGTTTCAAGTTTGCTATAGTTTCAACTTGTAAGTCATTAAACTGTGATAATTTTTGTTAATTCACAGTCACTAGCCTTCCATTTTTGCCAACAAGAACTTGTGGCTGATTAGTTTTCAAATTTAAGATACTCTACATCACCACTTAAAAAGATTGCTTGCAGAAAAATTTGTTACATTCATATTTAAAAAATCAATTGAAATTTATATTTCCTGATCACCAAATAAAAACTAATATTTTATGCACAATTGCTCTATGCACTTAAATTTCATTTTGAAGCTTTGTCCTTTGTGGAAATAGATTTATAAAGAGACAAATAACAAAACAAATATTTCCTCTCAATTTAAGTAGCTTCTTTTTGTCAAGAATAAAAAAATAAATGAATATTACTGAAATCTAGAATGTATGGTTTTTACATGCGCGTTATTATCTATCTATGCCTATCAATTTTTTTGTGAACGTTTTTTTAAATATTCTGTCCAACAGTTTGCCATGAATGTTTTTTTTTAGCAATATTTTGTTTAAAATGACCTAGCATTTTTTGTTGTTGTTTCTACTTAAATAGCTTTTTAACTTCCCAATTACTTGCTAAATGTTATAGTTTGTTTATTTCCCTTGATACAAATTAAAATAACAAATTGCCCTAAACAATTATCAAACCATTGTTTTACAACTAATCAAGAAAGAAAAGCATTTGGCAACGTTTGGCTTTGTAAAGACAATTCTATGCATCAATACTGCACAAGATTTATCAAAAAGATGTTATCAAATGTTGCCTTTGCCATAATGTTTCCTTTAATTCTAAATTACTGAAAATGATCAGTCAAAAATAGTTTTAAAAAAGTTGAAAACGAAATGGGTATAAAATCAGCATGAAGAGGTGCCTTATAAAAATATGTGCCCCATGGCCTATACTTACTAAAGCATATGCTTTCCCCATCTCTTTTTCTTTAAGCATGGTAGTGTTTCACTGTAATAATTCCCAATCAAGCAATCTGTAAATTTGCAGCTGGTCTTTTTAAAAATGATTTTATTGAAGTCAGCATGTCTTCATGTTAGTGAAGAGCAAACTCATTCCAAGAGTTTTCTGCTCAAAGCAAAGTGTTAAGTCAATGTGCCACTGTGTACTAAATGAAGTATATTTTTCAAAAAGGCCTTTATTTTTAAAGTTTATACAGGGAATTCAGTCACTTCTACTCGATGGAAAGATAGCCCAGATTTAATGGCACCATCTCATACCGATTCTACAAAAATCAAACTGCATTATATTGCATCTTGAGCTGTAAAAGAAAAATGCAATATATAGAGCTGCCAACCAGGACGGATTTCAGTATTTTAGAACCAGAATAACTACCAAAATACTGGAGTGCAGATGTCAAACCTAAAATTGAAATTAGTTATGTCTTGGGAAAATATCTTTAATAACTAAAATTCGAGAGGAGTTATAAAGTCAAGGCCTATAAGATGAGAAGATACTTGCAAAATGCACCAGATCATGAAAAAGAACCAACACAAGTCTATGTCTTATAGGGTAAACTCATAACTTTCTCATAAACTTAATTAATTAATCAATTGAAAGTAAAGACAGTTAAATTTCAAATATCAAAGACTTACAACTTCCGCATGTAACCTCCTCATACAACAGGGTATGTCTTATCTTTACTGGACCTTGCTTCCGTAGTGAGTACTGAAAGGCTTTGGAAAATACTCAAATGGAGGTCTTAAAGTACTGAAGCTGGTTGATTAGGAGTTAACGAGTGTAGTGGTGAGATGGTATAAGCTATGTTTCTCTAAGTGGCAAGGCGATGGGTGCCGAAGCATCTATAAGTCAAAGGATTGAATCATGCTACTAGGGGCAGACATTTCGGATATTTCCACTAAAATTTATACCGTTAAAATCTTTCAATCATTTGATTAGAAGTTGGCAGCTCTGGCTATGTCAATGTTATTTCGTTTATTATCATTATTATTTTGTTGGAATGTAGCTTAAACACTTTGCAAAGTATTCAGGAATGCCATTTTTTATAGTTATTTTTCGTTTTTTAAGGCTGGGAAACTGATTAAACACACAAATTTTAACGAGATTGATCCCTACCTTGAACAATGAAAATTCAGTACCGACAAATAACACATTTCGTGTATGTTTATTTGTGCTAGAAAGTAGCTCTAAGATTTTCAGTTACTGTCCCAACATTTATGAGGCATCCCTGAAATTTTCTCCTTAAATATGAAATTTTAAAAAAAGGACATGATTCTCATTAAAGATTACTTTTGATGTTCAACAGCTCACGTTCAGCCTCCTTTTTTCTCTACTGTTTTTATATTGCATGTGTGTTTCGTGTAGAATTTTGGTTGTCCTCTCCACAAATTGAAAATGACAATACAAAAAAAAAGCATACAAAACAATCAAATAAACCAGCTAACAACTGCCTCCCCTTTATTTCTTAACTTGAACATTGTGATATGACCAACGTTTTGTGTACCTTGTATTCTGATGTTGTATAAAGATAGGTTTAAAGAATAGATTGTTTTTATTTATTGATTAATATTTCTTAAGGAAACATACCAATATATATACATGTATATATTTTTTTTTTGCTTATTTGCTTTAGCATGCGAATATTTTTTATACATTCTGGAGCTTGCACAGCCTTTTCCCAAGACAATGTTGTTTTTTTTTTTTTAAACAGTCTGCAACATGTCTGATTTTTTTTTAAAAGATCTTTTTTCTTCTTCTTTAAAATTTCATGCTTACTGTTATTAATTAACAAAATTAAATTTTGAAGCCACTCAGGTTCAGTTATCGAATGACGTAAAAAACCACATATAAGTACAGTTTTTAAGGTAGTTGAGGTGTATAACATTAATAATCTGATATAATGTGTTATCTTTCAGACATTAGGTGTATTACATTTTGGAGAGAGATTCCAGGTACTTTGTTACATATTGTTTTATGTTGTGAGTCAATGCCTTATAGTAAATGTCATTATTATTATTGGAAGGCCATGTGTGTAATTGATTTATGCATTTTTAAACACACCCCATCACACACACACACTCTTTACCCATAAATATATTGTTTTCATGATTTAGATTAATTGAAAATCTTCCATTTAAAAGAAAAGCTGACATCTAAATTTTGATCTATGACAACTTTTTATAGTTTCTATTGTCCTTATAGTTTCATTGATCAAAATGAACACCCCCCTCCCCCCACATACACACACCGGCTCACATTAACAATGGTTGTGCAGTTATATAAGATGGTTTTTCATGTACAATTTATAGTGTCTCTTCTGTTGCGTTTGTATTTTATATGACATTTGTTTTATGCAGTATCCATTATACTATCAATACTGTGTGTTGAAAATTTTGACGAAGAAAGTCACATCATGGCTTATACAATATATTGTTAAGTACTCATGCAGTCAAGCTTTTAAGTTTGTTTAATTGCTATTTTCTGCTTTTCAAAAATGAATGTCCCCCACTTTTGGCTTCCTGGTTATATATCAGTGTTTTCCAGTTGTGAACTTCTTTGTGAAAACTTTTTACTATGTTTTTGTTGTGCATAGTGTGTATGTAGAACAATGATTTAAAAAATACTCCAAAATGAATTTGCTGTCACTGCCTTTTTATGCACATCACATTTTTTTATTTTGCATAATTTTGATATTACCTTTTTATATTTCCTACTGAACTGAACTTTCCTTGAAAGAAAAAAAAAAGGAAAAACCAAAAACCTTACTCAGTACTGTGCAACTTTAAGAAACCCTCCCATTGTTCTGGCTTCAAGATATTATCATATATTGACAGTGTGAATTATGTTCTAAGATTAAAAAAGGCAAAATGTTTAGAGGATTGGATGGCCGAAATAGGGAATGTGACTAGCTGTATGAAGTGTTGTCTTTCTTATTGAGAAGCCAAAGGCATTTGAGATGATAAGGATATTTACAATCTTTAAGCTTCAAAATATCAATATATCCTACATATCATGCTGATTAAGATTGGTTCCATGACTGGTTACTCAATTAATCTGTATCATATAACACTTTTTCAATGAAACAACCGCATTAAAAAAATCATCTTAGGCATGGGAAATATAGTGGGTAATGAATTTGTATGCTGAGGATTATGTTATGACGCTTAGGGTAATGTAGGCACCTTAAATACGTTTTTATTTGTAGACTGTAGAAGCTCTGTAGTGTAAACAAAGTCACCACCCAGATTCTTTAACCAGGAACCATCTATTATTTAATTTTTTTATATCTAGTTTCCAGCAGAATACCTTTAAGCCAAAGTTGCGGGTCTTCTAATGTCTAATATGGTTTAAGAGTATTTTGAATTGAAGAAGTTTATTCATTTGTTACCATTTATGGTCCAAGGGGAAGGTGGTGGTCGTCAGCTGAAAATTTGACTGGGCTAGAATTTTTCAAGTTTTGCCATATATCTCAAAATGGCTGTCAGTGAAGGAAACATTGTTTTGTGTTGCTTGCATATCTTTCTTTTCTGTGAGTTTTTTTCTTATCAACTAAAGACAAAATGTCCAAGTTCATACTTAATTGAATAGAAAATTTGTTTTTTGAAAAGCTAAGTTAAAACGTTTTTTTCATTGAACTTTTAAAAAGTCAAATTATCTCTTTTTATTTCACACTGTGAAATTGTAAAGAAGTTCATAAATATTTTCACAGAATCATTATTAATTTCCACTTTCAAAAAAAAAATAATAAAAAGATAGCTTTTGAATGTAAAATTTGCTGCATCCTATCACTAGTAGTATTTTGTTCAAGTTCAATTTGCGTTACCGTATCTCTCCTACTCTGTTACATGCTTGTCTACATTTTCCCCTTTATTTTAAAGTCAGGATAATACTAGTGAAGCTTGGATTGTCTACAAATACTTTTTTTTCTGTACATATTCTGTCTGTCGCCTTGTCTTGATATTCATAGCTCGCAGAAGTGACCAATCTCATACTTTTAAATTTGCCATAATTATAATTAATGTGCAAAACAAGTAACAAGTGCACGTTCTCTTTTGATGCAAGGTCTCAGGCTCAACAACAAATAAAATTAACGTACTCGCCCTGTTTGTGGATATTATAAGAATGTAGTGTACATCGTTTACAAGAAGCCAAACCAGATTTTGTTTTAAGGATTCTTCATGCAAAAGGATTTACATTTAATTGACCTTGTAATTACATGCCCATTTTCATAAGCACAGCGATGTCTCCCCATGGAACTCTAAAAAGCAGATGGATGTAATATGTTTTGATTCTGAATTAAGAAAGAAAACAACAAAAAACATGAACAGTTTTAAAACATGAATATAAAGCTTTTATCATGAAAAAAAAATGATAT
>BMAT01003338.1:123694-162826 GCA_019649035.1 Elysia marginata
TGAGCACTATATTTCATGACATAAAAAACCTAAAATCTAAATGAATGAAAAGATAGATACAGAAAAATATTAAAAAAAGGTTAGAAAGGCATACCTTACGACGAACTTCCTAGTCGTTTCAATATTTTGTAAGCTCCTCTTAACAATTTGAAAACTTTTTAGACCATGTACTCCGTCAGGTAGAGAGATAGATGAACATATAGATACTGTATATAGATAAAGAAAAAACAGACACATAGATATACTATATTCACAGTAATTTTAGATAGATAGATATCGATAGAATAATAAATGGATAGATTGATAAACAAGTTTGATATTCATGAATGAAGTCACAAATATTATGGCGAATAGTGATGAACCTATCTATTTAAATAGATCGAGCGATAGATACTCGAAAATTGTAAATTGGTAAAACTCTAAAAAAAAATCTGCTGTTCTTCCAGAAAATCGGTACAGAACAAATATCCTGATATTTTCAGCTAAAAAAAACCAAACAGAATTGTTGTTCTGTAATTATTATTCACTAATTATTATCTGTACTTGAAGAGTGGATCCTAAACGTTAGGTTATAGTGCTCCTAAATTTCAGAATCAATAGAATTTCTCAACTACTGACACGCTTGCAATATTTACTAAAAGACGGAATTTATTTCTCCTTTATTATGTAGGCGAAATATGCTAAAAATCACAAGGTTTGACGGGGTTTGGTGGCATTTTTCCCATGTGCCTTACTTATCCACAAAGAACCAGGTTGGTTAATAGCAATGGTAGTAACATCATGTGGAATTAAAAAAAAACGTACAGCAGTTTTTGGTGGCTAGTGAAGTTACATTAAAACAGGTAGATTAGTTGTTTAATTCTGTAAGTCCTCCGCTCCATAAAGTCGAAAGGAGGCACATTCTATCTTCGCTGTCGCTCATGGACTGCCCAGTCGTCTTTTTTGACAGAAATTGTGCGTCGTTTCTCGTGCTAAGAGGATTTTGTTAGTGTTAGTGCCCTATTTCTACACTCAATGATACAGTGAGGGCTGGAAATAGATAACTGGATTTAGAAATCATAATACTTAGAACTTGGTAGAAATGTGAGACTGAGAGAGGTCTGTGTTATTACATTGAGAGAAACTAGGTTGCTTGACCTAACTATGAATGGTTCTTCAGCCCAGATACTTCACGATCTGTTGGATAAAATCATGAACAACTCAAATATTGGATATTGTCAGGTGTGCTTTAAATTTCAGATAATAGGTTCAAAGGAGACTTGGTGTTATATAAACTTATTCAGGTTTGTATTTTCATTGTAGATTAGTAGCTACACTCTTTTAGTCTTATCTTTTGCTCGTCAAAAGTTCGAAGGAAAGAACACATGGGAGACACTATGAAAGAGAGATAGAGGAAGGGAAACAAAGAGAGATAGAGATAAATATAGAGAGAGGGGAGCGAAAGAAATAAGGAAAGAAACAGAGAAGGGAGAGAGGAAAGGAAAAAGAGAAAGAGAGATGAGTAAGAGATAGATAGATAGATAGATAGATAGAGAGAGACAGAGACAGAGAGAGAGAGAGAGAGAGAGAGAGAGAGAGAGAGAGAGATCCCTTTCACCGTGCCATGTTTGTTAAAAGATAAATACACGTGTAATGAGTAAATAGAAAGGCAAGCAGGGGCAAAGATAAGTTTAAAGAAATATCCTTAATTAAAAAAGGGGATCACATCTCATTGATTGAAGCCCTTCTGTCTGTTTGAGGCAGGCACTTTCCCACGAAGTTCAAAGAAGAAAAGATTATGTGCGTTGGGGTGAGTGGGATATGAATACGGAGGATCAAAGATTGCTACAAACAGCTGATGCCTTAGAAAGAAATTAAAATATGAAGGCAAAATAAAACCCATATATGAAAAAAACACGGAAAAAGGGGATGGATGGAGGCAGGGAGTTAGTAGAACTAGAAGTGAACCATTGCGGTAATCTGGAAATAACAACTAAAATATTAAATTTGTCGTCATTGACTAACACAGTACTTTTCCTTCTGCAGTTTAAACATCTCCCAACATCCACTCAATATATTTCAATGCAACGGAAATTTGTACACAGGGCTCACGTGCAAAGGGAACAATATAGAATTATCTCCCCTTTAACACAGTTGAGTTTTTTTTAGTAATAAAAATGATGATAATAATAATAATAATATTAATAACAATAACAATAATAAAAAATGATAATAATCGTAATAATAATAGGTTTATTTTTATAGCACGTCCCCTATATAGGAACTCAAAGCGCTTTACATAAAATCTTAACAAACATAATCTATGCTCTAAAATGTTTACAGGTATATCACATATTAAAAAGTACTCAGCTATAAATATAAAAGCGTACAAAAAGTTGCATGCTTTCAAATTAGACTTAAAAGATGGTAGCGTCTTTACATTTTGAAAAGAAGTCGAAAGATTGTTCCATCTGCTCTTTGATAAGACTATGCTCTTTGACCAAGGCTGTTCAGGTCGAATCGAAGTTTAAAAAGTATTTTTTTTCGAAGAAGGGACATAGGGTTTGATTGAATCTTTCAAATAGTTGGGGATTTGCCGATCATTATGGCACTAAAAGGCAAGAGATACAATTTTGTAACGTATGCGGGATGAAATTGGCAACCAATACAAGTTTTTTACTTGTGTCTTTTTGATGATTTCAAACTGAACCTAGCAGAATTATTTTGAATTTTTTGTAACTGACTAAGATTGTTTTCAGTAGCACCAACCAAAAGGGAATTACATTAGTCTAGTGTCGACAATACCAGAGTACAAGCTACTTTGTTTGCACTTTCTTTTGTTAAATATTATCTATTTTGTGAAACTCTGCTAAGTTCTAAATAACGAACCTTTTTTTAAATGAGATATTTGATCATCTGATGCAAGATTATCTATTTTGTGAAACTCTGCGAAGTTCTAAATAACGAACCTTTTTTTAAATGAGATATTTGATCATCTGATGTAAGATTATCTATTTTGTGAAATTCTGCGAAGTTCTAAATAACGAACCTTTTTTAAAATGAGATATTTGATCATCTGATGATTCATATTCATTTAAACCACCCAGGTTTACATTATCTTCTTAGAAATCAGAATATTTTCACCGCAATGTTCCAAAGATGAAATACAAATTGATCTTCTTTATTTTACTTGTGCCAACGACCATGATTTCTATTTATTCCCCATTAAGTTAAAGTTTGTTTGAAAACATCCAGGCCATAACTTCACTTATTCAGTTCTGAGTAGAATTATGTAAGCCGACACAGTCCTCACTTTTTGTTATATTTATATAACTGGGTGTCGTCAGCACTTAAATGATGACGAAATCCATGTAAAGTAGGGAATTTGAAGTGGGGTATGAATACAACGAGAAAATGGGCCCTATGATAGAATGATCCCCGAGGAACACCGTATCTAAGAAAACTTTTCTCAGAATGATACCCTTCTGCACTAACACTAACAGTTTGCGTTCTATTTTCTAAATATGAAGCTACCCACTTCAAAGCGTGATCTCTAAAACCAAAAGAAATTTCCAGTTGTCTTAAGACTATTTGATGGCCTAAAGTGTCGAAAGCAGCAGGTAGATCAAGTATTGATAGAATTGTTTGACTGTATCATTGAAATAATTACCACTGTGGAATATTGCCTTCTAGTATGGCACCTCACTGGAAGTCTGTGTTCGCCAGGTTCTAATCTAGATAAAAGGTTGTGGTCCTAACTTGCTTTTGTCCAAACAATTTTTTTGTCCTCTCGACTGTTCGATCTAGAATGATTTAACCCTCGGGCTTCCAGACGGAACCAGACAACAAAGCGTCTTCGCTGAGGGGGGCCCATAGGGGTGTGTGTGACGAGGGAGCAAATATTGCGCGCCAGGTTGTGATTGGAATAGCCGCTACCGGTACCTCACCAGCAACAGCGGGGACCTGCCTATCTGCACGTGAGAGGCGGGGGGAGGTGTGAGCTGGCTTGCCTTGCGGCACTGCTCGCTGCCTGCGATGACAACACGATTAGCTCACAACGGCCTGTGGTTGACGGGTTTCTGGGGGGCAAACAAACTTACACTATAATTGTTATCTTCTTAGAGCATCGCGGGTTTTTTGTGCGTTTGAGTTTCAATAAGGATTTTTCTTTAGTGAGTAGAATTTTAAAATGTTTAAGTCTGTGTGATTTTTCTCCCTTTCAATTGGTACATCTAGACCTTTGTTGTTTACAAGTTGGATTATTTCAATCTTTTTTTGTTTGTTTACTATTGTCTTCAGGCACAATGTTTTTAAAACTTTGCTCAGAAACTTTTTGTTCTTACCCATTCTGGTTCTTTTCAAGTCATCTCAGATCACACGTAGCAACTTCATGATACAAACAGCTCAAAAATATCACTGGATGAAAAGTCAGAGTCCAGTATCGATAATTATACTTGCTCCTTTTAAGTAAGCAACACGACGTCCTCAAGCAGTAATAATTTGAAAACTAAAAAAAATCAACAAACAAACCAAACGAATTCCTATTAATTTGTGGAAGGGTAAACGTGTAGGCCTAGGACAGTCTTAACAAACCCTTTGAAGTATGAAATAATAATTGAGCTGAGTAAACTCGAAGTTTTCTTCAACTTCAAAAAGTTACGTTCACTGCGCTTAATTTGGCGACCATCTCATACATTTGAGGCATTTCATAGAAAAAAAAGTGTTCCAGGTCTTACTATGCCTCCTACGTGGATCATTGATTTACTAATTTCTTAGTACTGGAACCGCAGTGTGGCACTATGGTTAACGCTTAACAAATACTTTATCATAGTTGAAGGTTCGATACCCAACAATGGCCACACGGCTATAGACAATGTGAAATTATTTGAGCGTCTAACAGAAAAGCGATACTGTAAGCCATGAGTTATTAGTTGAATTTGCTCTGGTATGTACTAACTTGTCTAGAGCTGGCTTACGGTGGGGGCAATAATATAGAAATCTTTTCTTTCTAACTCATTCAGATTTTCTGACATCATCATCATTAATTTTCATCCAGAAACTATTTCCAGGCTTATATTTTCCTCTTATTGTTTTTTTTTATCTGCCCAATGTTCTCCCTACTTGCAAGTTTTTTTTTTCTAGTATCCTTTTTTTCCAGTCTACACGTTGCGCTCATTTACATACAAGATATTAAGCAAGCCCTGTCAAATACACATGCATCGGGGAAGTCTGCATCTTCTCTCTTAACTGTTTCTCTTGCGATGCTACCTTTTACAGAATTTTAATCAGTAAATTGCTTTAGTGTTTTTTTCAAATACTGTAGAAAAAGTGCAGTAGTTTCAAGTACCAAAATGATGATTTGCTCATTTAAAACTTTTGCTTTGTTGTGATGATTTTTAAGACAGAATGCTATTAAACTTGTGCGGAAAAAACCTTTATTTAAAACTAGTTGGACAACTAGACGGTCGCCTTGAGTGCACGACCTGCAGGATTTGTATGTTTGAAAGACTGTGAGTTTGAAAAAGAAAAAGGAAGGAATAATTACGAGGACTTGGTTAACGCTGTACAGCCGTGCAGTCAATGTTACGCAGGTGAGTCTTTTTGTCTTATCTAAGCGGTTAAATAATTTATAGTAAAATAAAAATAGGAAAAAAAACACAAAAAGGCCGCACCTTGAGATGATGACAAGTTGATGCTGTGGTGAGTTTTATTTGACAAAAGGCTGGGCATCTTTTGTCTGCTAGACTCAACACGAAATTAGGACTCCCTTTTTTCCACCTGCTAGCACGAACTTTCCCACGCTCTGATAACATGCTTTGTTTTAATTGCGAATAATCAAAGATAGCCACACACTAAAAAGGTAAACATTTGAAATTTCAAAGCTGCAGCCAAAATTTAAAAATCTTTTAAAAGAAATGCGAATATGCGAATTTCAAGGAAGAAAAAAAAGAAACTCACAGTCACATCACAGTCATCGGTAAGGGTAGAAAAAATGATTCTTATCTCGTAAATTAAATTACATTGCTTGCATTCTCTGCAATAATCTAAATTTCATAACTTCCGTTTACCTCTGGTTTTTTTTTGTAAGACTGAAGAAAACCAGCAAGTAGAAATTTTTTAAATCGTTCACATTTGAATAAAATTACGGAACACTGCATAAACACTAAAAAGGAAACAGTTGAACATGATGATTAGACACCGAAGAACACTATTGTCGAGGTGGATAAATACTGAAGATAAGAACAGTAGACGATTATCCAAAAGATCGTGAGATTTTGATATGTTTTTCTTTTATATAGCCTTACGGTATCCTTTTTTCAATTCTCGACACATAATATTTTACTCAACGAATTTCATCCAGCGTGCGGCGCATTGATTGTTTGCGTTCTTGAAGGATGGATATAGATACCACGGGAATTCATTTAAAAAACAAACGTTGTTATTTCAAACACAAACCGTTTAGGCCTTGAAATGAAATCATAATTTTCACACGAAATGAATTTAAGAGTAATACGTGAAATTAAAATCTAGCCAGATCAGCAGATTCTTTTACACCAAGCGCACAACCATGTTCGATGAATTTGGAGGGCTAAAATGTGTTGTCTTGGGCTTATTTTCTCTCTACTAAGACAACCCTTTCCCCAATACACTCGAGACTCAACGTCCTTAGCTGTGCTCCTATAAAATACGATGTTTCGTTTGATTATCAGTGAATCTAAATAAAAACTTTCGATATGCTGATCCCGCTCTTTGGTTGCTGTCCACACGTGCGCAATGCACCTAATATTCTCGATGGTTTGGTTGTCACGTCTCTTTCTCACGATGACTAATTTGTGATATGGTGAGATCGAGCGTTGCATGCTCTGATATTTTTGGGAGCCCTTGGTCCTTGAATATTTCCCATGGTATCATTGAGAGAGTTTTGTTGCTTCTGACCAAGTAAGGGCTAAATCCTGCAAATAACATTACACCGAACGGCGGAAAAGCTTAAGGTCGTGTTTTTCCAGATATCAGACAAGCTAAACTAGCCAGTTTACTAACTTCTCGTAGTGTATGCACTTTATACAAGAGTGTTGCCGCAAAATCGAAGAAAGGTTATACATTTATTATCCTTTGGCTGTATAGTAAAACATAAAAAAACAAGAATGTCACTTGGGTAAATATACTGCCTGTGCAACGGTTGGTTGATTTTCCTCTGCGAGAGATCTTAATAAGTTGTTTTATTAGATTTTACAAAAGTCCAACAGAAATGTCTAGTGAATGGCAGACATCAGAAAAATCTCAAACATTCAAAACAATATCTCGACAAGACGAAAACAAAGCAATAACCATATGTATTACTTCAAACAAAAACTTTACAAAATGTCTTCATCGAAAAAGGAAGCTGTGAGAGAAATTTTGTTAGATCTTTTAATACGTAAAATGGAAGACGAGAAGGAAGTTGTCTTTGAGACTTTTAAAATTTTATCCGGATTTGTCTTTAAGTGCATTCTTTAGATACCTTAAGAAAACATTTCAAAACCGGTAATATGTTTCAATTTTTGAAAATTCTGATTTTGAATTAATAAAAACGAACTTTTAGATGCATTTTTAAAAAATATGCGAAACATAATTCGATTAAGCGAATCAACGAAAAAGGAGGGCAATATCGCGAGAGAGAGAGAGAGAGCGAGAGAGAGAGAGAGAGAGAGAGCGAGAGAGGGAGAGAGAGAGAAAGAGAGAGAGAGAGAGAGAGAGAGAGATATGCATGCAGGCACAGATAGAGAGACAGAATGCGAGGATCACACCTGAAATGATTGATCTCTATCTCCCCCCTCATCAGTCGCAAAGCAAGTGGAGCTTGGGACAGGATGAGGTGTGCGCGCTGCCAATATCCTCACATGGAAGCTGTAAAAATGCAAAATTACATGGCTGGTTACACATGCATTGTCTTTCTAACGAAACGAAATAAAATTTAATGGAGAGTGCGAATTTATTCGTTTTTCACACTAACTTCCAATAAAACCGTTTCCTCTACACAAAGATACAATCATTCTCTCTTAGCCAATAATTGTTGAACAATATCCGCTCCTGGCACGGCTGGAAGCTCAGGTTTCCCGACACTTTGAAACCCGAAGCCAACCAGAGCCACTTGGATTTCACTGGTCAACCGCCTGCCCCGATTTGGCCTGTTGATTTCTAATCAACTTGTCTCTTCCATTCAAAGCATGGTGATTCATGGGCTACCGGTTTTCATTAAAAAAAAACCCAGCAAAGATAATTTCACTTTTCTTTGATTTTAAATGTAGTTCCTTTCTATTGTGAGTGTGTTTCCGTTTATGAAAGTCACGAACGCTTTGAAGATGTTTTGCACATCAATGTTACACTCGGAATTTCCAAATGCTGCGAAACTGCTTACCAGCTGGTTTTCTTATTAAAACTTTTCTCTCCGCCTTTTGATTACATTTTCTTTTCTTTTCTTTTTTGAATACTATTCTTAATAGAACCAAAACTGAAGAATGACTGAAGAGTTTTTACATGAAAGTATATATTTTTTAACATTGCATGTATAAAGTTTCTTTTATTTCCAACTGCTTCGAGTAAATAATTATTAAAAAATTCTTTAAACTCTGTCACGTGTAGATTATCTTTAATGTTGCGTGTCACTCGCTCATAGAAACCTGCGTTATAATTATAAAATATATTTTTCTATCAGATATATCTGTATATTTTGAAACACCAATTTTGAATTTGGTCCTTTGCAAAGCAACAAGCTGAAAACTCTTTAAAACAAAATGCACTTCAATAATGTTTCAGATGGAAAAGAGAAAAATAAACAAAAGAAAAATAAACGCTAACAATGGAAAGTTGACTGCTTCATGATTTCATATTGTCAAGTACGAGCCACTGACCACATTGCATTTATGCATTTTTTAAACTCTCATAAAAACAGATACGGTAACTATCGCCTCACAAACATTGTTAATACTCAAAACATTGAATTAATAATGTACCTTTGTTATGCCTACCGCTGCAAAGGCACACCCATGAACTATGTAATATTCTGTTAATGAATTTGTGAAATTGACATTGCACTGCTCGGTAAGTCCTGAGATGAGTGAGAAAAGAAAAACTTCTCTAGCTTACCAGAGCAAAATAAGCGGCACACAGTACCAACAGAAAATGTTTGTGTTTTTCTGCTTTGCCTTTATTGGAAAGAAAGAAAGAAAGAGAGAGAGAGAAAGAGAGAGAGAGAAAGAGATAGAGTGAGAGACGGGGTGAGAGAGTGTGAGAGAGAGAGGAGAGAGAGAAGGGAGATAGATAGATAGATAGATAGAGAGATAGAGAGATAGAGATAGAGAGAGAGAGAGAGAGAGAGAGAGAGAGAGAGAGAGGGTGTGTATGTGTGTTTTAGAGGGAGCAGTATTTGTTAGTGAAAAGGAAAAAATATTCAGTTGCGTTTAAGTGCTCGCGTTATTTTAAACAACCAATAAAACCAATTAAACATTCAATGGCCCTGTACCTGTATTACTATTAGCGCCGCCTACACTATTGTTCTGATATCTTGTATCCTATTCGATGGAAATGCCATTGAACACGCAAACAGCAAACGTTAGGTTAGGTTGTTTAAGTTTTAACGTCTCTTTTCAACTACGAGGTTATATCAGATACGGCGCCTGGGACAATTGAAAGCGTGCTACCACACTGTGATGTAAGGAGCGATTGCATACACCACACCCTGTCATATTATCCTGACATCGGGCCGACCAGACTTAACACTAAATCTATAATGCCAGACACTAGGCGGATCGGCTGTTAATACCAATTTTAAAGTCCGTGGTTTGATTCGGCCGGGGATCGAACCACGCACATCTCGAACTCTGACCGAGTGTCTTACCGCTAGGCCACAGAGCCGGTCAAATAGCTAACGAAGGCCTGCACAACAAAAGTTTTGAAGGAAACACTAGTGGTTGGCTTTATCTAAACATCACCTGAGGGGTCAAAATTCTTGAGCGCTGGTCAAGCTGGCCAACCCTAGTATGTATTAATCTGGACGTGGATGGATTCCCGTTAGATTGGGCTTGTCAGCCGATGCGGCCCTGGACTGCCCTGATAAAAGCTCTCGCGCTACTTCTCCATGCATGTGGTATCCTAAGCTCCATCGCCCTCCGCCTATTAGATTTGGATTTAGTTGGGATAGAGAATGGCTACCAAGGAAAAAGGTGAGTGACCCTGGCACCATTCCACATTAGGCTCTATTAGGGTAATTAAGATTGGCCTCTACTCGCGACGTAAAAATTAAGCTGACCACTAGCGGGCACCTTCCTTCTCTCTTGATTGTTTGTGTGTGTGAGTCTTTCATACGTGTAAACGTCCCATAATACTTATGGAACTCAGATTAACACCCCCCCCTAAAAAAAACAACCAAAAAAAAAACAAAACAAAAAAAAAACCAGCAAAAAAACAAAACAAAAAAAAAACAACTAATCAAAACAGAACAAAACCAACAAAGTAAAATAAATGACAAAATGTACAGTATCGGCTGAAACAGTTTGTAATCAGTCAGTAGATAAAAATATGTTTAAATAACTAAAAAGCTTCACAATTTAAATGAGCTTGCAAATTTTCAAAAACGTTAGCTGTTTTTTTCCCTTTTCCATACAGAGAAAGCAAGAAATAGCCACAACAGACTCATTTATCGCCAGTATAAAAAATAAAGCATAGTACCCAGTTCATTACTAGTGTTATTATGACTACACGGGTTGGGCGCGCCTCCATGAATTCCCAAAATCCACTCTGTCTGGTGCACTCATATAGTACATTGTGTTATCTTGTCACTTGTGATGCATCTTTGGATGCTTATATGTATTCCAGACTCAGCCGCTAAGCCCATACCATCTGGTTATAAATTCCCAACACCTTAAGTTCTGTTGCTCTTAAAAGGCTCCTACTTTGTATGCGCATTATTTTACAAGTACATCTGTTTCCACGCAAAAGTCTCTTTTATATGCGTCAATGCAAAAAGTTAGCCAAAAAAAAGACGGAGATAACTTAACCGGCTTAAGACCCTCCAAAAAAAAAAACAACAACAACAAACAAAAAACAATATGAGATACGTTTTTGAAGTTGTAGTTATTTTTTTGTTTTATTTACAGACCACCACCCTTATATGAAGCATAAAAGTATACTCACACATAGCTTTAGGACAGATTTCCCACCAAATCGCGTGAGTGAAAGACCTCCGAAGAATGTTATATTTGGCAGGATTATCTTGGGGACATGAATACTTTTATTACATGGCTACCCAAAGATATCCGTTATCAGACGAAAACTGATAAGGGTCTAGAAAAAGTTTTCTCTTTATTTCTTTAACAGAATGTTGAACGCATTTTCTGAAACTTTCTAGCCATTTTGGACCCAACTAGAAAGAATGTCTGTTTTCTATGCACTGAAGCAATCACACATTTTCTACTTTAAAGCAAAGAATGTCTATATATTCGATGCAACGAAACAATCACACATTTCCACACTACAGTTAAGAATGTCTGTTTCCTATGCATTAAAGATAAAACACATTTCCACTTTAAAGCAGAAAATGTCTGTTCTCTATGCACTAAAGCAATCACACAGTTTACACTCTACAACAATGAATGTCTGTTTTCTATGCACTAAAGCAATCACACAGTTTACACTCTACAGCAAAGAATGTCTGTTCTCTATGCACTGAGGCAATCACACATTTTCTACTTTAAAGAAAAGAATGTCTGTTTTCTATGCACTGAAACAATCACACATTTTCCTCTCTACAGAAAAGAATGTCTTTTTTCTATTCACTAAAGCAATCACACATTTTCCACTCTACAGCAAAGAATGTCTGTTTTCTATGCACTAAAACAATCATACATTTTCCACTCTACAGTGAAGAATGTGTTTCCTATGCACTAAAGCAATTACACAGTTTCCACTACTAGACAAAGGACGTCTCGAGATTACCTTGACCCGACTCTAGGGCTTTCTCTATAAACTATTCTCCTAAACAGTAACTAAGGTTAAATGATGCCATTGAAACTATCCGCAAGAATCCTAATGTTCTTCTTTAGTTCGTAAGCTCAGCAGTAATCAATGCTGTAGAGAACGGACTGGAAGTACACCCAATTGTTCTAAGCCGTCTGGCTTTCACTTTTCAGTCTTTCCGATCGAACATTTTAAAGTCTCCATGATTAAACACTAGACATATCGATGGTGGTGAGGAACGGAAAGGAAAGTTAAAAAAAGAAAAAGAAAAGAAAACTGGGTGAAAAGCATATATGTTTGCTCCAAGATCAGTCTAAAAACATGAACGCAAAGAACGAATATCACCACAAAACAATTCTATGGGTGATCTTTCGCAATAGACGCGATGTACCGACTCAGAATTTTTTTGATTCATGTTTGAACATGATAAAGCAGCACAAATGTAACATATTATAATGGGATATTAAGAATTAGAAAAGGGGTGGAATAGGGAAAAATTGGAGTAAAGATCGGTAAACAGAGAATAAGACATTAGGAAAAAAGGCTAGAATGAAAAAGAGAGGTAATCCTTTGGTAAAACTATTCAAACTGTTTTGAATGAGAGACTGAAATCTGACGTAGATTAGAAATAAATTAAGGAAAGACAGAAAAAAAACCCCAAATAACCCCTCCAAAAAACAAACTACTAAGCTTGTCTTTGCGTGCATTTTTTAACTAGCTTGAAAATTTATGTTTTTTTTTCTGACGTAGAGTTTCATTTAACAATTACAAGAAAATAACCTATGCGTGATTCTTTGAGGAACGTGATTTCTGAAATAGCCAATCTACTTTAAAAGCTGATTTCCGTCTATCTAGATGACCTAGAGGTCAAAAGCAATTCTGTTGCTCCAAAATAATACACACTGCATACCCAGATTTTGTTTCGATTTGATTGACATAACGATTAAGTAAAAATTTAGCCGACTGCAATTATCGTGGCCCGCTGCTATACTAGTGATTCGAGTGGAGGGTGTTGTTTCTCAATCAAGTCATAGTCACATCGATTATTGGCTTAACTGTGATCAAGTCACGTAGCAACTATTTTAAAATCAAGCATCAGAGGGTTTAGCAACAGAGACAATTAATTTTTTTTTAAAAACAGTTGTTTGAAAGCGCCATCCTTGACTTTGACTTTGAATGCAAACTTAACTAGCCCCTCTAGGCTCTGATAACCCACCACTCTTTCCCTTTACTGCCGCAACGCAGCTCAGAACAATCTTGTTAAAACCTCTTATCCTTTTCAAGCGTTAGCAATTCATAACACCGGTATCTTAGAAAAAAAAAGACACAACGACCCGACAAAAAGTATGTCGGCATTATGGAAATACAAGTGTAATTGTCGACCTGCGTCTGAGCAATGCTTGGCATCTTTTTTTTCAAACAGCGTAAACGGTTAAGCCTAAACTTAGTGAGTGTGTTGCATCTCTCTGCTAAGGGGAGCGTTGCATTTCTGTACCAGCTATACTGAAAGACCCGGAGAGACAGCGATATAACAAAAAACAAACAAAATAAAAAAAACCCCAAAAAACAAAACAAAAAACCCAACAAGAACAAAAAAAAAACAACAAAAAATAAAAAAACCCAAACGTCTCCAAGAAACCCCTTCATTCAAGAATAAAGTCAACACCTTTAATTAGTTTAAAAGAATTTTTCTTGCTTTACGGATACACTTCTCATTTTATACGTCTGTTTTCGTCTGAAGTCAGCTTTTGCCTGTGTTCAAAAACTATTCCAGAACTGACGTTTTTACTTAATCAGGTTTCCACCATAACTGTTTATAATTTATCACTGAAATGATATTTGTAACATAACAGAAGCACGCCTTTTGTTTCATTGGCCCGTTCCCATCATGTGAGCCACATTTTATTACAATAACGTATCCGTTGTTTCATATTGTTATTTACTTTTGAGAAAAAAAGCAAAGAACTCATTCCGGTATAAAATACTTTAAAAAATTTTAAAAAATCGAACTCAATAGCTATGTTAAATTTTTTCTTTAAAAAGACTTACATTTTGATCGTTCAAAGTGCAAAATAATCCACTTAACCGAAATTTCGTATGCCGGCCAAGAAATTAAAAGCTGTGATATTCAGATGCCGCGCTCTGAGTTAAAAAAATGGCCAAAGTTTTAACGAAACTATGGAAAGCTATAAGAACTTTTTTTTCTAAACGTAATTGTTTCAAATTGATGTTAAATGCCGGTATTTATTGTTAAGAAACTGCAGTAAAGACCTGGGATACGAATATTGTTTTGAATATAAAACGGAAACACTGAAGGCAAATTAGCGAAACTGACAATTAGACAGATACATTTCTTTTTTTCCCCCATGTATTTAGTCATCTTGGAAGAAAAACGATTTACAAAAGAATAGGGCTGGCATTGATTTATATGACACACAAATACTGTCGATTCATATTTTTTAAAGTAGCTTACAGACACACAAGAGATTCCTACTAGATCATAGAAAGCCAATTTTGTAGGCGATACCACAGATAGACAAGTATTTTGACATTCACGACATGAAATTTAAGAAATCAAGAAATCTAACATTTCTCCTAGAACGTGTCACCGCGGTCCTTGGTCGCAGTAAACGTTGCGCTCGTAAGTTTGCTCTTCTAGTTGACAACTGACTGTGAGGCATCGTAATTCGGTGGTTTGCGCTTAAGACCTTGTGATTCAGTGGTTAGGGGTTCGATTCTCAGTCATTTTTAAATACATCGAAAAAAAATGGTAGTCGGAAAAAGGCACATTAATAAATTGCAGTCTCGCCCTCTTCCGAACTTCGTTTATTGAAGTCTGTAGACTCTAGGTTAGATCTGGATCTAAAATTTAGTTTAGGTGTCCAAAAGTATGACTTACATCTAGAAGTCAATTTAGATAGAAGTTGAGCTAGATCATTGGTTTATCCGGAATACTTAAAAAAATTTGGAATAACTTCCAATATAAGACTAAGAATGCGTCATCCTTAAAAATGTTTAAACTTAAAGATCATGTTGATCGAGAATCGGTGTCTTTGAAATATGATTTTTATTTATTATTGTTTTTAAGATGGTGAATTGATGTTTTGGATTAATTATTGTTTCAATACTTTTTTCTGGTGTTTACGAGTAAAATATAATTTCCTATTTGGCCATGGTATGTTATGACATATGATAAGATATCTTAGTCACGTCAATCGAAATTTGATTTCAGTAAAAATTTCGAAGATTCCTATCTTCCACACCTAATTAAAATTATTTTTGTAGCATTACATAAGTCTTGGTCAACAGTGATAACTTTGATTTTAACATGGAAAAAAAAAAGGATTTGTATTCGTTTGCTGCTTGCTTCGCCTTGAAAGTCAATTTTGCAAAATTGGAATTTATAAGTACTCAACTGTAAGCAGTAAAAGATCATGCCAGCATACTAGAGTAATGCGCTGTTCTCATAACTGCTCCTCTACCGGCTCTGTGGCCCAGCGGTAAGACACTCGCTCAGAGATCGGGAGGTGCGTCGTTCGATCCCCGGCCGAGTCAAACCAAGGACTTTAAAACTGGTATTATGGATATAGTGCTAAGTTTGGTCGGCCCAGTGTCAGGATAATGTGGCTGGGTGTGGTGTATGCAAGCGCTCCTTACATCACAATGTGGCAGCACGCTTTCAATTGTCCCAAGCGCCATCTCTGATATGACCTTGTAGTTGAAAAGAGACGTTAAAATTCAAACAACCTAACCTAATATAAATGCTTCTGTGTGAGTTCAGATGTTATATGGGTTAATGATGGTTTATCGGTGAACCCACGTGATGCGTATTGATCGCGTTGTTGATGCTTTGCGGGTGACTCTAGCCAAAAGTTCGAGACATTTTCACAAAATGTAATTTACGGGTACGTGCCACCAGAAAGCAAGATTAGTGAAGGGCATAATAAAAGAAAATAGATACCAAAATGAGTTCCTAACTGACTTTGACACTGACTCTTTAAACTTAGTTTCTCTGCTTCTCATTCTGATATTTTACTTAGACACAATCCACTAAAACGGCCACTTGTATGAAATGACCAACTATCAGCAGTATAAATTTTTATGTAGAAACGATTTATATCCAAGAGAAGTTTGGTTAAACGTAGGAGTCTTTCTTCTTTTGAATAAATTTCAAGCAAGTAGCTTATACAACAAAGTTTTATCATGTCCATTAATTTCTGTTTTTGGCAATCGACACATCAGCAAAACAGTGTTGCACCTATTCCCAACCCCCGCTTTTTTGTTGTCTTCTTCCAACCAACGTGTGACCTGTCGGTCATGTTTAAGTTAAACAAACCTAAAACACCAATTTTGAAATCTAAGAAATTTTGCAAACATCGATGACAAACTCTTTTTAGCCCATAGACAAAGCTGAAAAAATACTTATGTGTACTTACCTGAATCAATCTTCTCTTTATATGAAATTTAAAATGTTTAATCTTAGCTCCTCAAATATGTAGAAAGTCACACCTAACGGCACAAAAGTGATTCATATTTGCGAGTGTCATTAAGTGTCATTAAGAGCAGTTAGAAGAGATAGTTACCAATTCAAGAGACGTCTATAGATAAGTTAAATGGCAGTAAGAAGACACACTGAGCGAGAGCTTCTAGTCACGTTAAAAAGCTTCTCAAGGTGTTAATCTAAAATCGGCAAGTTGTTTATACTCTTATTACACATTGATTCTCAACGTGTTTATGAAAAGTAGAGAGTTACTGGATTGAAGTAAGTTGAGAATTTTCAGTTCAATGCGTCCATTTTGTTCTAAAAGGTATTTATATGAAGTTTTACATAATTTTCTCCAGTAAAAAACAAACCAAATGCATCTTTACTTTTATCAAGTCTAACTAGTCATTTCGTTATACAGGGGTTTTCTGCTAGCGTTTTAAAGTTCCATTTATAGTATGAAAAAAACTCTAAAAATTCTTAATAAAACTTGTAAATTACAGAAATTACTGGAATTACTGATGAACTTATGCCAACCAGAATACTTCAAGTTTCTATTGAAGTCTTCGTACATTGACTCAATGGTGCTAGTCTTTAAAAACAAAAGGTGAACATCTCTTATTTAGAAGACCAAATATATGAATATTGGAAAGCAAAATGTCTTAGTTATGTATTTCCTTAAAACGATACGGTCTTCTTTGAATTAAAAAAGAGAGTTTTGGTTGTTGGTACATTTTACAACCATATCATTGAAAGCATTGGTGCAGTGTCAAAAAGATCCGAAACAAATCAATTTGAACAGCTTCATATAATAGTGAATACTTTAAAATCGTATCCAATCAATGCTACTCTGCCTTGTCCGGCAAGGATGAGCCAATCTTGGTTTTCTACTAGTAATAAAATAATATAACCATTCCACAAAAATTTCTTTTGGAGGCCACTGTATATGTTCACTATTTCAATTTGCGCTGACCAACCATTAGCAAACTCATTAAAATGGTAAGGAGTAACAACCTTTACCTTATTCATTCAATCAATTCAATAACCAATCTAAAATTTAACAAGCTAGCAGACGACTTAATACAATTTCAACGCACATTGAACAAAATCAACTTTACAGCACTCTATAGAAAATCGCGAGATTTTGAGAATAAACATTTTAAAATTATACAACCAAACATAATCTTTCCACATTCAATTTAGTATAACGTTAATGCCTTTGTTAATACTTACCTGGTGCTGGCTCCTCATATTTCCCTAGGCATAGAAAGATAGAAGAACTATAATTTTATGATATGTAAAGTAATTATTTTAAAGATTAAAATCATCTGTATATGTATTTCGATTTGCGCTGACCACCTATTAGCAAATTCATTAAAAGGGCAAAGATTAACAACTAGAAAATAAAAAAAAGTGAATTTGAAAAAGATCAAAGTGGCTTGCAAATTTAAAAGAATATTGCATAGTTGTATTAAAATTTAAGCAGTTTCAATTCTTTGTGAAACATTCTTGAAAAAAACTATGCACAAACGGAATTAAAAATCGCAAAAAAAAAACAACAAAAAACAACAACCAAAAAAGACAGTCGAGCAAAGCTATGATGTTCCTGAAGTGTCTCGCCGAGAAAATATAATTTTGTGTGGGCTTATGGTGTTTAATAATTCAAAGATTATACCCCTCATTTGCTAAAGGTGAATGTATTCGACAATCTTTAACCGCAACTGATAAAAACCTAAAAATCAATTATAATTGTATAAAGATACCGATTTTCTCTGCGATGAAGATTCAAGTATGTCATGACTGATGCCTTCTAGAACCATTTTCCACCATTAATGTTAAAATCTTGACGACCTTTTTAAGCGTACGAAACCGATATTAAAACCATCTTAGTCAGTATAACTTTCCGATTTGACATTTGAAGAGTATCGGAAAATCGATTACATATTTATGGACAATAATGAACTATAAGTAGGTACTTTGTAGTCGGGATGCACAATTTATAGTGGCAGAGACAAGGAAAACAATGGAATAACGAGAGGGACAACAAAGAAACAACTGAAAAAATTATGTATTGATGTGAAGGTCTGTTTGTGAGTAAACCTGTTGAGGACTTTGAAAGTACATCTATGTGGGTAGGTAAACAGACGCTGAGACAGACTGATGAAATATCATAAAGACAGAAAGATAGAAGATAGATACCCGTAGACAGCAGGATAAAATCTTAAGTAAATATAAACTGATGGCTAAACAGGAGAGTAGGTAGATAGATGGAGTGACTGATTGAAGCGCAGACATATAAATAACTAGTTATGACAGCCCGTGTTTTGCATCGGTAATTGGTTGGGTACATGTAGTAGATACCACCGACTTTATTTCTACCTTCTGTGACCTCTTTTTGTCCCCCCCCCCCAAATCCTTTTTCTGTCTGTCTTTCTTTCTTACCCCCACTACATTTTTTCTCATTTTAGTGACCCCCCCCCCTCAAAATCTCTAACTGACTGTTACTCACCCTACTCTTCCTATTCTACTCTGAAAAGTATCAATAAAAATTGCACATTGCTATCTCTTTCTTGCCCTTTCAATTATAGGTCCTCCTTGCCAGAATCACCTCTTTTAATCTGTATTTCTCAGTTTAATGCAAACTCAAGGATTTAGCTCTCTCTCTCCCTCTCTTGTCTCTCAATCCATCTGTAGAATTCTTCCACTTCTTAGGCTAGATCTAGATAGATGCCGGCCTTTACATAAAGCTTTTAAATGCCATTACATGAATGATATAACCCATTAGGCAAGAACACAAAACAATGTTTTCATGCAAAAAATTCTAGATTTTATTAATTTTGCTCATTAAGCTTTTCGACTTACGAATAGAAAAGAAGAATCAAGGCTAGAAGGTTGACTCTTCACGCATACCGTACCCGTTTCAAAGAAAAAAACTGAGTCTAGGTCTAAATCTAGATTTCAGGTTAAAATTGTCAGCAAGCTTTTAGTCTTATTCGAAACCTAGAACACAAACATTTGTGAACATTTTTATTCCCAAAGTGTTTTGTTCCCTTCTGTATTACCTAAAAATTTTACATTAGCGATGAAGGGCAAAGCATGACGTATAAAAACATTCATGAAATCTACCATCGTTCGAATTTGCGTTTCGCACTATATTCTTTCATCGCATCAAAAAAAAAAATTTCTATCAACACCAGCGCGACGTGTCATTTCATGAACGCATTTTGACGTCCAAGTAAAATTACACTGGTAGCTTTAAAAAGTTTCACTATGGCATTTGTAGGCCGATAAAGGGTATGTAAATAAGAAAACAATAAAATTTCCATTAAAAAACTAGAAAAATAACCTAAAAAAAGTATGGATTTCGAATTAACGGTTTGTGATTTTTACGACGGTAAAGAAAAAAAACTTAACATGTGAGAGAAGTGTGCAATTGCACAAGGATAGAGAAAATTGTCATGGAGAAAAATATGGGGGATAAAAAAGAACTTAAGAAGAAAAGACACAAAGAAAGCCGAGAGAACGAGAGCGAGTGCGAGAGAGAGAGAGAGAGAGAGAGAGAGAGAGAGAGAGAGAGAGAGAGAAAGAAAGAAAAAGAGAGATAGAAGAAAAGAGAAAAAAAGAGAGATAGATAAAACAGAAAGAGAGAAGAAAAAGAAAGAGAGAGAGAAGAGAAGAGAGAGAGAGAGAGAGAGAGAGAGAGAGAGAAAGAAAAAGAGAGATTGAAGAAAAGAGAAAGAAAGAGGGAGAGATAAAAACAAAAGAGAGAAGAGAAAGAAAGAGAGAGAGAAAGAAGAGAGAGAGAAGAGAGAGAAAGAGAGAGAGAGAGATAACCAAAAGACTCTATTCTTAACCCTACGTCATAAGTAAAATGCCGTCACTTGAGATGAGTTTCTATTTCGGATAAGAAAGAGACCAGATTACACGAAATTACAAGTTCTTCCATAATTCCCGTGCTGACATTTAGTCTGAAGACAATAAATGTTGACAGTGTTAAGGAAATGTCAAACGGTTACTCAATGGTGAGGCTGTTAAACTTAGCAAAGATATGTCTTTTTATTCATTATATACCTGGTAATCTGAAACACACGTCGGGTACCCTGTGACTTTTGCCAGGCTATCATTGCGTCTTGAAATAAGAGAAGGAACGGCTTTGTGATAGTATGCACTTATCACACACCGTGGCATTAATCAACCTGTTTTAGCGTGCAAGTTTTCTCGAAAACTGAAAACCGGAGTCGAGTATTTTCTTTTCTGAAAGCTTGGAAGGTTACGACTGAAAAATTTGCGTTTTTAACGGAAACGATAAAAGACAGCAAAAGGGGCGACAAATACTTAAACTTTAGTACGCTTAAAGATAGAAGAGCGTTCATGGCTACTGCGTACAATAATTTTAAATCGGCCTGACCTATATCTACCCGGAAGGAACCACGTGAGAAGAGTTTCCGAGAGCGTTCATTTATACTGCTTGTTTTCTATACCGTACCACACAAGGGGTGGACCATCTGCCACAATAATTATAGTCAAGAATGGAGGCGTAAGGTATTGATGTTTTATCAATCATCATAATAAATTATGACCCTGGTGAGATTTAGGTCAGGCTCATTGCAAAGCTGCGTAATTTCAAACCTTTTCGACATGCTAGCGTTTATTAAACAAAAAAAATAATTTTATTCTTTATGACAGAAAGTAGAATGTCTAAGATTAACCAAATAGTTTTCAAGACATCTTAAGAGCTAGATGTGATTTATAAAACGCATTTATGACTGAAATCTAAACAAAACACATACTCAAATTTTTTTTGGGAACGGAACCAGTGCATTGATTTTTTTATTAAAGTACTCAGGATAATTGTATAATTGTTTTTATTTTCAAAGTATACTTTTTGAGTATTTTTTTAAATAACCTGAAGAATCGCTCAATGAACAGAAAACCAATTTTCGAGAAAATGCTTTTTCGTTCTTCCTATCGAAAATCACACTTATTGGACGAACAAATGCTTCTTACATTCTTGTAAATAATCTATTACTAATAAAAAAATGAAAACTCTTTGAGGATAAAAAAAACCTTTATGAAAATAGTGAAAAGCTGTTCTGGGCTCAGAAAATGTGTATGTTATCCTGAAAAAGACAGATCGAATATTAAAACAAAAGATATAAATGATAGTTTACACAACCTCTAAGTCTAATAGTTTTATTTTGGCAGAAAAGAAATTTATTAAACGGGCTTAATATTTGGCAATTGAGAGGAGAGTTTATTTTAGTTGAAATCGTCCAGAAAGAGTCTAGTAATGTAATCAATCACCGTAGCCTGTACTTTTAGCTACTGATATTGATCACGCCAGACAGAAACTCACAGCCGCTTAATACCAAAGTAATCTCAGCTGAAAGACAGCGGATATCCGACTTTCTCTAGTCACAACTAATACTAGACTGTCTGACTCAACAAGTACGACTATCAAACATGATTAAAGATGTGGAATACCTAATCTGCTGCTTGGCTTTCATAATGGGGAAGGTTAATATTTTACGCTAGCTGTCGCATTAGACAGTTCAGGAATAAAACACAAAGTGTCAAGGGTAGTCTGTTCAGATTTTAGTAATACTGAGAAATCTTACAGTATTTATAACTAAGTACAGATGGATACACAAGTAGAAAATTGACGAAAATAAAAGTTTCTCGCTTGTGTTTGTATTGGATTTGTTACCCAGAGCTTTCCCACTCAAAGAAACATATTTTCATTATTTTGATAGTCAATTCTTTAAAAGAAGTTTTCGAACAAGTCCCTTGCAAGCTTGAATGGAAAGACTCCAATTGCATTATTGAAGGCAAACTGGGAGTGTAAAAGCCAATGAAAAAGAAGGTTGGAAACCTACCGAATACAAGTATTTTTTTTTCCAACCTTTTTTTTTTCTTTTTTTTGAAACGTTGAAATTAAATATAGAAAAAGATATAACATAGAGAAGGGGCGATAAAAAAGAATGCTTTCTTCCTGCTTAAAACTAAAAAATACTTCGATATTTCTTAAACATAGGTATTTCCAGCCAGTGGGATTTTAAGCGACATGCAGAACGGTTTTGCCACACAGCATATTTATGTTTCGAGAAAGATATAGACGCACCTGTCTTCTCAGTAAAATAAAAAAGAGTCTTGTAAAATACCCATTTCTTATGGGAAATCAGTCCGACGTTCTTTGTCCCACCTTGCATAATTGATAAGGACTGAAGAAACCACGTGCCTGTGGCATCAATGAATGGCTTTTTGGGAGCTACGATGAGCAAAAGCTAAGGCCTGTCTTCCGGTCAGTACAAATGGACAAGGTACCACATTAGGGGCATCCTTGTCCATACTCCGTCGATCTTTGTCTAATTAATTATACGCAACTCCCATGTGGCATGGATCACGTGTCAGTTTTTTTTATAATGATTGTTTTTTTTTCGTTTTTAGAAAGAGAGAGGCAAACAGAACAAGAGGGAGTGAGGATAAGCAATAGGGAGGGTTTAATAGACAGATATACACACAGATAAATAGACAGATAGATAGATAGATAGATGGATAATCATTTAGATAGATGGATAGGGAGAGATAAAAAGAGTGAGAGAAAAAACTGAGAGGAAGAGAGAGAAACAAAGAGAGAGAAAGAGAGAGAGTGAGAGAGAGAGAGAGGACGGTAAGAAGGAAACAACCGGATACTTAGTTTAGAATAGGAATTGGGTAGGTAGACAATAAGAGATCAACATGTGATATTACTGACGATGTATAAAACCTTTCATAACAAAATTGATGTTTGTGTCCATTTAAAAATTGTTTTCGTGTATGTTTCCAAGCTTTTGTGCCATTGTTATTGCCAGTATCTGCTATTCAAAACCTTTTGCCTGCATCAAAAAATTTTTTCGATGATAGATTAATCTTTTTTTTTAAATTACTTGATGGACTAGGTTCAATGACTTTCCAGTACCGTTCACCTTGAAAAAAAAGAGAACTTGACACGCAGAGATAAGGCCCTAAGGCTAAAACGGAAGTAAATATGATATCAGAGCCTAAACGGAAGTAAACATGGGAAGCTAACATGATAGCCTATGCTAGGCTAGATCTATGCTTAACATAGAATCTAGGTCATGATATCTGCTAGATCTGGCTGTAAATCATGATTGGTTAAATGTGTTTCTAGATTAAAGTCATAATTTTAGAAATTTAGTATAGTTTCTAGACATAAATCTAACATAGATTCTACGTTAAATTTCACAAATGAGGTTGGGAAGTAGGCGAAACTGTTTAATTGGGTGTGTTATACCACCTACCATTATTTACACGTGTATAAAATTCGTTCTATATGATTTCGACCATTGCAAATTTTATGACCCCCCCCCCCCCCGGCACGTGTTGCAAACAGATAAAAAATCATAATCGATAATATAATTTGGAGAAAATAGAGCAATAGACAATAATACGATTGGGACAAGGCCAGAGAGAAACGCATTATCAATAGGCTTGTTCCACAAAACATTTCTTTGCTTTATATGCCAGCTCTACTCCTAGCTAAAAAATTTGAGCATTTTCTCAATAAGTTCTTACCCATTTAAAATACATATCCGCTTTCGAAATTAAATTCTAGATTCTTAAGCTGTCTGAGACGTCGGAATGGGTCAACTTGGTCTTACGGGTATGATCTTTAATCTTTATTTTTAGGCAGCGCCAAACATAATGACAGATATAACAAATAAATACAATATCTCAATTTTAAAATATAATTTTTATTGAAAAAGAACATAAAATTATACCTACTTACTGCACTTTCTGCATGACCCAACTTGAAGGATGGTATCACTAATCTTATTTAACATGACGGCTCCCAACCATGTATTGGCCTAAATCTACGTCACAACTTGGGAAACCAAATCTCTTCCGTATTTCTTCTTGCAGATTGCGCGTTTCTTTGTGTGGCTCGATAGGAATAAGTATTATGCAGCTTTAAATAAAAAAAAATGCTCACAGAACATCTTTAGTGCACAACAGGTAGACTTCGATCAGAACCATTACCCACCTCAATCAAGTTCCCTGAATTTTTTTCAACTGAAAACCGAAGAAACATAATTAAAAGCCTGAAATAACAATAATGATAATAGTAATAATAATAAATAATAATGATAATTATATACAATTCTTTTTTTTATTCCATTAGCTCTTTGATAAGCCAACGTGAATTCATAAGTTTGACAAGATAGTTGTCACAACAAACTTTTGAAATTTAGATGATAATGTTTGTTACTGTTACCTACACATAGAAATCAACGTGAAAGATGAGACAAAAACTGTATAATAGATAAAGATTGAATATATTTTTAATATAGGCATTTATCAGATTGTTGAAGATGTACAACTTGCTTTTCACATCAGATTTCAATAGAACCAATAGAAATATCACAGTGTTGTGGAGAAACGACATCGAATCATTTCGATAGTGCCAAACACTGGTACTTTTAGTTTTAAAATGTATCTTTAACATATAAAAAATAAATCTTGCGCTCTCTCACATACGAAAGACAGAATAGAGACTCCAAATCCATCCACTAATGACACTAGGGTCTTTAGAACGATAATGGGAAAACTGAAAGTGCGGCAAAATGGGGTGAAAAAAAAGTTAAAGAAAGAGAGAGAGAGAGAGAGAGAGAGAGAGAGAGAGAGAGNGAGAGAGAGAGAGAGAGAGAGAGAGAGAGAAAGAGAGAGAGACTGGAACTTAAAGATAACTAGTTGGAGTGTACCCGACATGGTCGAGGAATAGACTGGGCTGCGTCATAAGTTGTCTTTCTTTTCTTCATGCCCTCATGACTGTACCTGCAATGTATCAGTCCAACTTAACACATCAATTTGCATCTTATTACAATTTGTAATCAAAATCATCAATGTTCATAACTGTTTTAACAACCCCCCTCCCCCCACAAAAAATAAAAATCTTAGCTTTATCTTTTTTGTCTTTCCTTCTATAAGTATTTTCGCATGCTCTTAATTCTATGTTGTTCTATAGATACTATCATTCCGTTTTTCTGTCACTTTCAATTATTACGGTACATCGTGTAGGTGTTCCTGAATTTTGGAAGAAGACATCTCACGAAGAAATTGAATTTGACCTATATCTCCAAAATGTCACATGGGTCTTGGGGTCAGCGGGGGTTTCCATTCAATAATCTCTTCCGGATTCCCGCCATTCCATGTTTAATTTTATGTTACGCGAGTGCCGATAGGTCTAGAAAAGTAGCAGCATTTCAATGGTTGGTATAAACAGAAATGGCGGATTTCATTTGCGGTGCTGCTTGGGTTAGATACTATGTAAATAATGTCACTTGAATTTCCTTGCCTCTTGGGGCTAGGCTGAAGATTTTGTACTCGGGCTGGTATACATATCTAGAACTAGTCTTTTTGCATGTAAAAGAAATACTTAAATTAAATAAATCTTTCAAGGCTATAAAGCACTCTGGGAGTAATTATTTTGGGATGACAAATTTGAGTGACAACGTTTCTCTCATTCTGTTTTAAATCTAGATCTAGCCAGTCAACAACGATACACCCAGTCCCACTCCTAAGGCAAGATTAGAGATGGGATTTTGGCCCAGAAAGTATCAAGAAAAGTGGGAAAATAATAAAATGCTATGAAAAGCTGACCAAGGTTCGAGTCCAAGGACGGAAACTTGGTTGGTGTCTTTTTTTTTGAATCATCTAGATCTAGTCTAACTAAGGCTGTTAAAAGTGACCCTAAACAACATCCCAAACAGTACCACAAATAAAATCCGCCACAAGGCGGCTTGTTGACCCCAATAGTCACGTGACTATTTCCGGGTAGTAATAGATCAGATTCATTCACACAAAACCTAGGTTAGATCTAGGCGCAATCTAGACTCTATGTTTTTAAAGTTTTCTAGATCTAGATCTAATACCTAAATTCTCTAAATTGATTTCTAGACCAAAGTCAAATTTATAGGCACTTAACCTAGATAGTTAAAGTAGATCTAATCTCTCAAAATCATTTTTCTGTCGAAAGATGTCTACCACCTAAAAATCACATTTTCTGTTTCTCAGTAAGGCTTTTGTTTTGTTTTCCTTTTTAAGTTATGTATTTTTTCATTTGCTACTCTTTCTTATAATCTTTAAAATCCAAAATTTCGGCCTTTAACTTCTGTAACATGAAGGAAAAAAAGGTCATATAGAGCCTAAAACTATAATTTAATTAAGGGTGTTATTTTGCCTTCCGATCTTCTGTATGAAAACCTAAGGCTTTTTTTTGAGTCTTAGAAACGGCGGATCGTAAAATCCTGAGCTGCTTCTTGAGAAAACAATATAAGATAAAAACCTTGAAGGATGTAGGCTAGAATTGAGAGTTCTAAAAAAAACGTGCACTTTTCTACCATAGATAATGTATCCTACAAAATTTGAAGTCGTTAAATTTAGTTCAGTGGTTCAGGAGTTTTACAGGACCAAATTTTCAAAGTACGCGTATATATAATTTTATAGTATAGATAATAATGTTATTAATACTTTATTTATAACGCGCCTAAAATCCACGAAAAAGTGCTCGATGGCGCAATACATAAAATTGACATTTAAAACCACTTAAATAAATATATAAAGAAATATACCACATTGAATGCATTTTAAAAATTCTAGGAGAAATAGCGATACAAAGTGCTAAAAATGTTTTAAAAGGTTATTTTATGTAAGACATATTTAATTGTAAGACCAAAGCATAAAATTGAATATTGCATGACTGATTGAAAAAAATTACAAGAGAGGCATTAATAACAAGCTCTCTTGAAAAGTTCTGTTTTAGTTTTCTTTTTAAAAATACTGAAAATATTACGAGTGCGTGTACCCTCAGACAGGGAATTTCATACAGTAGGGGCAGAAGCTGAAAAAACCTTACTTTCAAAACTAGAGGAAATAACATTTGCTCATAGCAAATTTGCATTTGAAGATTTTAGGATGCGTGCAGGTCCTGTGGATAGAAAGGGGTAGATTATTTAGAAGTTTAAAAGTTTGACATGCTGTCTTAAAACAAGTAATGCGTTGTTCAATTGGCAATCATTGGAGCCCCTTTAATAAAACATGCATAAACATGTGAGTTGTATCGTTATCAATATCATCTCTGATTTTGCCTTTGCTTTTTAACTGAAAATGACATGATTGGCAAACTTCTTTTTTCAAATATGATGTTCCATATTTAACTTTGAATCATAGTAAAAACCCAAATATCTAACATCATTGCTACCGGGAAAAGACAGCAAAATTCCATAAATATCAATATGTCTAAAATCGGAATCAATCTTTGCATTTTTTTCGGCCAACAAATATAATTTCAGTCTTATCTCCATTCAATTTAAAAGTTTGTCAACATTAATATGTTTCAAACAATTCTCAAGCTGCGCTAAAGTTTGCTTTGATTTAGGAAAATATATTTATGTGTCACCATCATACATATTACAACTAAAAACATGCCAGGATGAATGCTTGTATTTATTTTCATAATTAGTAAAAACTTACCATTAGTTCATTTTGTAAGTTGATAGCTATTTTGTGGTTGTTTTTTGTTGTTGTTTTTTTTCGGAAAAACACTTGCGTCGAGCAGCTCCATTAGTAAAGTGATATTAAAACACGCTAGTTCCGGTATCAATTTTACTATCTTATTGTATCAAAACAACTGTTTTTAAAGGTTAGAACAATGCTATTTTATTTCTTATCCTCTTTTTCTCTCTCAGTAGAATGTGGGAAGGCGATTACAGATAATTTTGATCTGTTATAATTTTGTACGCAATTAGGGTTACGAAAAGCTTCTGCCTTTCTAAAGGTATTGAACGGAAAGGTGCCCTCTTTTTCATATACTTTTACAAATGGGCGTGATCCTTGCCACTTGTGAAACGAAGAGTACTCTTCAGTCAAAGGACTTACATCTATAACCTATGACTTTTCACGATCTGTGTATGATAGAATGAAATCAGCAGAAAACATCAATGGGCTTTTGGTATTTTTCGGCACAATCAATATTATACCTGGGAAATATATAGTGATGCGAATATTCATCCGCCCCCCCCCCCCCATATAGATTTTGGTGAGGTAATATCAGGGTCGAAAGAGTAATTGTTTTTATAAATGCTCACGCATTTGAACTTAAACTTTACCTGCAATTAGAGAAATAAGAGTTCCCATGGCCTATGAATCTTGCCTTGGGGTGACATTAAAAGTGTTGAGGAGGAAAGAAATTCACGCCTTTTGTAGGTGGAAAGGTTTGTACAAATAAAAACAAAAACGGCTAGAAAACGTCTTAATAAAAACACAATATAACAATAATAATTATAGAAAGAGTTTTAATACAAAACAGTATTAATAACGGAAATGATGATGATGATAATAATAAGAATAATATTAATGTTCATAATAATAATAATAATGATAAATAACAACAACAATAGCAACAGCAGCAGCAACAACAACAAGAAAAACAACAACAACAATATTAATAATAATAACAAAAATAAAATAGCAATATTATGAGTTATCATGATAATAAGAAATATAATAAAATAGAGCTAATTTTGATGAAAAGAAAACACTAACCAAATCTGCATTAAGATCTAGACCCAAAAGATATCTTCGTTGATAAATTGAGTTAGGTCAAGATCTAGTTTAAGTTTTGCGTGTCAATTTTTTTTTTCAACATTCTGGAGGTGAAGGCCGAGATTTTGCCTGATGGTACGTTGACATAACACAAGGCGTGCGACATTCTCGTTCTTATTTTCTTTTTTTTTTTGCCTTTTCAAGCCTCAATAGTTTTCCCGAGCCAAAGCACGGAGAAGTCGACTACGGAACTATGCATGCATTCCACCGGGCTGTTACTTACCGCAAATTACCTGTGCTGGGTGAGGCTGATCACGAGAAGACACGCTAGGTCACAGACAATTTCTTTGCGCGAGTTAGATGAACCTCGAGTGCACTGCTCCATCTCTGTGAACGATAATCGGGAGTTTGTTACAGGTCTGGACTTGGTTATGAACTGAAAAAAAACCCAGTGATTGTGTTAAACAAGAAGCAAAACAAAAGAACAGTAAGTGTGGTTTTGTTGAGATACTGTAGCGTTATCACACATAATTATATTATCATGTTTCATATCCTCTTTACTGTAGTTCTCCTTTTATTATTTTCGATGTTTCGCAATTTACTTTCCTTACTTTAGTTCTCCTTTTATTATTTTCCATGTTCCGTAATTTAGTTTTTTTTTGTTATGACGTCGAAAAAGCGGAAGTAAAAATTCTGGCTCTCGATGGTTAAAATTTTGTCAACAAGGTTGATTAAAAAAGCTTTTACATCTACACAAAGAATTTCAAGTTTTGTTCATTGTAAGGACGCTTTAATACGAACACAGTTCGCCATTTTTACCATAGCGCTTTTGGTCAAGGTTGGATCAATTTTTTTCTGGCGTAGATGGAAACAAACGAAAAATTAAAAAAGCAGACTGCCTATGCACAGATAGAACATAGACCAATGCCCCTTTAAACAAATTTAGTGCGAAAATTCCTACCTTTCTTGGCTAAATGGAGGCGGAAATGCCATGGATAACAAATGGTCAATGCAAGACACTATCAACCGAATAAATTTTTTGCAAGAAAAAAAATCCTCATTTTAGGCCTTTAACTGTCCATTTGAATGAAATCACAATGAAGAATAAATTTTACAGAAAACAAAGATTTCTCTCATCAATAACGTTTTTTCTTGCCGTGAATATCCTTAACCTACGCGATTTTACGCATATTTTAGAGGGGAGGTCGTAAATCATTAATTCTCGACACCTTAACCCCACTCTCAAGTGATCACTGTGGCTATTCACGTGAATTGCAGATTCCCACGCAAGACAACGGCATATCAGGGTTAACGAGGGGGATAATTTGCCCCTGATCAAACTAGCAGAGGCAGTGTGAGCTCATCCCAAAGCCCGTTAATTGTTGTTGCTGATGATAGTGTTATACGGCTATTTCTATACAATTAAATGTATGATCGATCACAAAGTCCCGTTTACTATTGCTACTCCCCCCGTTAACCACTTCATATCCATTTCTTTCTGCTGTCTCTCTTTCTCTCCCTCTCTCTCTCTCTTTCTCTCTCCCTGTCTCGCCTGAACCCTCTTCCTTTTTACACGAACAATATCTTCATTATGTCAAAGAATCACAACAGCTACCTGCAGTAGATTTATTGCCTAATTAAGGTTCTCAAAACCAATTAACCCCTAATGGTGTTTGCAGAGAGGAATTCTTTTTTCCGGGACTATACTTTTCGAAGTTTCAGCATTCCAATAGGTTCCATTAATGGTTGTTATTTTTCAACTTTTGATACAAAACTTGTCTGCAAAATGAAGATGTGTTTATTACTTTACTTAATGAAAGAGGCTTAAGCCTACATAGTCATCGATTTTCTCTTCAGTTCATCTGACCTTGCTTTTCACTCAGATCTTTAAACACAACTTTTTATCATTAATTAGGCTTTAGGGTCTTTCAAAACCCTTTCATTTGTGCAATGCATCCTAATTAAAAAGATCAAAACCTGTAAATAACACTAAATTAAAAAAAAATCGGCCTTTTAAAAAAACTTCTAAGAGCTTTATTTTTTGGACCACATTGACGTTTCAAAATATTTGTTTTTATTAACACAATTAATGAAAGCTAATAATATCTCAAAATAATTCTAACATGAAATTTTTTAAAGCTAACAGCCTTCTACTTAAAGCACAATGTACTCGTAACAACGGGCTTGAAGAGCACAGGCATAAACTCTTCACGAGTGGAAACAAGAAGAAACTTTATACAGCATATTAAGCCATTCCAGTAATTGACTGTGGTTTTCCACACCATTGTGCATGCGCAGGAAACAAACCTAATTAGACCTAGAGAGCTAAGTGAAGCGCGCTAATCTATGCCGTGGTCGCGTGTGACGGGTACTCGAGGATGTTTTTGATGCTACGGATCACGTTCCAACACTTGTTAAGATCCACCCCTTACTAATTAACTTATCTACAGCTTAATAATTAACGTCAACATTGCAAAGTATTTTTCTGTTTCAGTTTTATTCTGCACACGTTCTTTTAATCAAGTTTAAAAGGAAAAAAAAACGTCAGCTGAAGATAAGTACGAGATTGGATGTTTTTTTTTTAAATACGAGATTTCACAAAAAATGCGTGCTATTTTATTGATGTATTTTATAAACAGTTTGCTTGAGGAATCACATTCACCAGTAACACACTGATAGTAGTTAAATGAAAACTGTCTCAGGCGGAACATGTAAAAACATAGTAGTTTATGGTTTCTTGGTATCCTGTTTAATTAAGATACCACACAATATTGTACAATGTTTTAGATTAAAAAAAAAAAATATATATATACGAGGACTTGTCTAATTATCGAAATTAGGAGATTTTTAGAATTTCTTGAATATTAGAGGCCAGTAGCAAAGGTAAATTTAAAAAAGAAAGTTTAAAATTTCCTATTATTCTGGCCACTTATATTCAGATGTCTTCGTATATATTGTTTCTGGAGGGCTTCTAGTCTTTTTCTCTTATCTCACGTAGTCAGATAAATACATTACACACAAAACTGTTTTAAAGTGATCCATGCAGGTATAAAAACATGCTGGTTACAACATAAATGCGGTAAAGTGAAACGACAAAAATGTTCTAAATTTCAGTACCGCCAACAGAGATTCGCGGGCTCTGTCTCTTATTACATTAAGTGTATCAACGCCAATCTAAATTTTCGTCCCTAAGCGTAAACAAATACAGACTACTGCCGGAGTCTCAAGTCCCAAGAGGATGTGGCTTGGTGTTTTTTCAACTCGTTGAACATTTTTCTGCTTCTTCTCCACGTTGAATAAATGATGACTTGTTGCTTAAATTACAGGTATCACATCCCAAATAGATAATTGATCATGATTAAAATATCTCTCTGGGACAGGTTTGACAAGTGTAAGCCGGCATTTTGAGGTGGCTTGTCATTGAAGTTTAAACGGATGGTTGTGATTTCTAGTGCGATCAGTCCATCAGAAATAAAAACCGCAAGAAAGTAAAAAAAAAATGGAGAAAAATTTCTTTTCTTATGCGCCTTTCAATACGGAAGGAAATTCCGATTTCAAAGGGGTTTTTATATGATTGAAAATAATATTATTGTATTGTTGATGACCTGCGACAGACCTTTCAGATCGCGGCAACTATAATTTCTAGCTGTTAGATATTACCAAAGTGGTGCAAATAAAATAATAAAAATGCATGATATATGATATTTACTACAGATCTGATGACTTGCCCATATCTTGATCTAATTAAAAAAATAAGCATATATGAAAGATTGGTCGTAAAATTGAAGATTTCAGAGGAATTAAATTCTTAAAAAACAAACAAACCAAAAAAAAAAAAACAACTAAAATCAACTTCCCATATGGCGGTTAAAATTGAAAAAATGTAAACCTTGCCTTTGGACAAATTCTCATCAGACCGAGAGGAAAGTTCGACTTCGAGCTACTGCAGCAACCAGCAGATGACTTGTAACAACAGCGATATTATATAGGCAATATTTTACAGCACCTTTCACTGTGCTGCCACTCGTCTCTTTAAAACAAGTGCCAAGTATAGTCATAACTACATTATAAGGTCTAAACATATTTATTGCCTAAATATTAAAAGTGCGTCAGCATAATCAATAGGGGATTGATTTAGGAATACAAAGATTATATATCGCCGCTAATCAATTAAAAAAAAAGAATGAATGATTTAAGTCATTTGCATGTTAACTAAATATTTAATTTGCGCTAATTGTGACAGCAAATCGTCTTTGTAGTATTTCATATACATCTAGTGAAATGCGCCCAACATTTTGGAATCGAGAGAGGCAATCTAGAAATTCAAATTAGTTAACCTTAAACCAGTTAAATAATTAATTTTTCCATTATGTACGTAAATCGTAAATATATCTAATTCATGTCTTTAAATAAACATACATGTGTATTTTGAAACTCCCTTAACTAATAAAAATCTTCACAATATTTTTTAAGTGTTTCAACAAAAAGTTTAAATCCTATTGAGAATTAGGAAAGAAAAGAAAGTAGATTGTACATTTTTGGGAATCGTGATGTTAAAATACTATGAAATTGCTGGGTCAGCTAACATACTTTTATCAAATTTACAGACTTCATGTCTATATCGCTTGTAAAAGTTCTGGAGACAGATGATGGATTACAGAGATAAAAAATAGACTCTTTTTTAAAGTAATAATTATCTTCCTTGCAATGCAAAAGAAAAATTGATTAACCATGATGTGGTATAGTATATAACGCTTATTGAAATTTTTTTCCAGGCTCGTCTTCTAAAAATCAATTTTTGATCTTTTTTTTTTAAATGGAATAACAAATTATTCAGGATATAAATACCGCGTAGTCTAAAATACGTAATAGGATATAAGATTTTTTTGTTTTAATATATATTTTCGGTTTCCTCTTCTTGAAAGCAGAATTAGTTTTCCCCCCGAGGGCAAAGCGTGAGGTGATCAATACGTGATGAAACGAATGTACTCACTCAGGGCTGGGTCACGAGCTCACAGCACTGTCCACGCCTCCTTCTGATGGAGGGCTCCTCGTTGTATCACTGGTAACCCTACATGCTCAAGTGTCCTCTTGGGTCTTGGTGGTCTTGAGAAACATTTTTAAAACGTGTTACGCTTTTTTTTGTCGAAAACAAATAGGAGTTTGTAAAGGAATTAAGTAGTACTGGAGTAACCAAATCCATTGGGAGGAAATAATGTCTACATGAGAAAGTGTTCAAACAGTATGATAATAGTAAAAAATTAAACGGACAAAAGAAGAAAAGAACCTGAGTGGGACTAATGAATAAGACAAAGAGTTCTAATAAAGACAACGTAAGTGCTTCAAGATACCATTAGCGAAAACATTACTGCTGCTACTGCTGCTGTCACCACCAACATCACCACCAACACTACTATACTACTACTACTACTACTACTACTACTACTACTACTACTACTACTACTACTACTACTACTACTACTACTACTACCGCTGCTGCTGTTGGTGAAGATGATGAAGGAGGAAAGTATGAATGAAAAATATTAAATGTAACACAATATCAATATACGAGGAGAAGATATAAGCCATAATTAATAATAATATTTGCTAGAAGCCAAAAATGCTGAGGCCCAAACAAGCTACCGCCTGAACTGGTCGCCATAGGCCTACTTTCTGGACATGGGAATATAACTTTATAACTATTTGCTGATTTACACACCCCCTATGTTCAAACATTATGCGCCCTAATGCGTTTGTTTATTAACTTTTATTGCGGTTTTAATTTTAATGTAAACATGGATAACTGAAATGATAAACTCGCTTCAAATTTTTCTTTTATTCTGAACTACTTATTACCTGGTGCAACTCTATTCGATATATTCCGAGAAAGCAAATAAAACATCGTCTGATATTCTTAATCAATATAATTAACCTGGGCCATATGGGCTAATATCCTCCAGTAAAGAATCTCATAAACCTGTGGAAGGACGATAGAATTCTTCATAGTAATCTTACACAGCTGCGGTGGATTTATTCATATCATGCCAGTAAGACCCAACTGGAAACACGACGCTGCACCAGAGAACCTTTTGGCTAACCATCTGTTATTCGGATGCGGGTCGTAAGAGCCGAGGTCACGCTTTAAGTACTTTCAGGTGGATTGGAACTTCCATGTTGCCAAATAAACATTCAAACATTTACCAGGAATAGGTATCCCTTATAGAGCTACACTTGGAGCAACACGCTAATTGAAGATTCAAGTGCTGAAGAACAGTATTGCGCGTGTTGGGGGTATCGCTAGTTCTTTAGTCTCAGATGGCAATTTGTTAAATACGTAACTATGGCACTGATACATAAAGTACTGTATATAATCTGACTTCGTAGTTTTGACGTTGTAATTCTATACCAATGTTTGGTAGGATCTATACATAAGACTTAAAAAAACGTTTGCGAATACCTGTCAGTTCAATACCAATCTCCTCTTTCACTCTAACCACAAAAAAACAACATTTTTTCATATATAGTTTGCCATAAAAATCTGTATAATTATGCATATTTTGAAAACAATTTAAGGATCTTCACGTTTTAAAAAGGCTGGAACTGGAAGGCTGTCTGAGCAGTCAGAAGCCGTAAACTTGAGGGGAAAAAAACAAGTATACTCAGCGATGAAACATAAATGTCTAAAGTGATTAAAAATTTTAAAAAAAACTTGAAGGGTTTTATAGCAACAGGGTTCTTGGTCTTTTCTTCATCATTTTGCCGGCGTAGCAAACATAAATTATTTAGCATGTGGAATCCGCTTTTACCTCCAGGGAGCTCACTTTACTTGATCCAGCCCATCGTAATGACATAGATAAAAAGCTTAGACAGAACAAGCACTTACTCAAATTAGCCCATTATTGTCTTATTGAAGCTTTTTCTCAATCGGCTCATAGAGGACAAATAAACAGTCAGTCGTAGTTCTACATTTTGTAAGAAACATAACATCAAGTTTTTATAGCTTTGATCTTCTCGTTTTGGGGAGATAAAGTGAAGCGACTTAAAAGAGGATTGCTTAGACCAATGGTTTGCTTGTTTTTCTGTGAACCCAACGATTATCCCGAGCAAGTAATCTTCATCTTAAAGTTATCCCTGTTGACCCGTAGAAAGAAAAAAAACAGATAGAGTCATTTAATCCTAAGATGCACGAAAAGGAAAACAGACCTATCAGAACTAAAGTGTTACCCAGTTGGTCTATTATTTGTTTAGTTGTATTACCAACATTAGACTTAAATGCAATCTTTTGGGATATTTAGTCATGGAAATAACATTGTATAAATATTTTTTGTGTGGATGCAACTACATTTTCATACAGGAGTACGTCTCTAGAAGCACGTTAAACCTACCAAAAATATGCAATGGGATAATCAAAGTGAATTGAAAAGTATAAGTATTGACTATATAAAGACCCCCCCCCCTAAAAAAGAGTAAAAATACGTTTCAGGTTATGATTAGAGGTAATTTTTTTTCTCTGGGACAAAGTATAATTATATACAAAATAATGATCCAGTTACTGTCTAGATACATAAATGGCAGGTTAAGCTGCTCCAAAACATCGGTTCAACAATCTATCTATCTTTCTATTTATCTATCTATCTATCTATCTATCTATCTATCTATCTATCTATCTTTCTATCTATCTATCTATCTATCTAATCTATCTATCTGTCTCTCTGTCTGTCTGTCTGTCTATCTATCTATCTTTCTATCTATCTATCTATCTATCTATCTATCTACCTGTATACATCTTACTATCTATCTGCCTACCTATTTTTTTGTTCATAAGATCAAAAGTCAATTGAGGTAATTGATAGAAAACCTTTTCCTTTGTGAAGCAAGCAAACAGAACCTGGCAAGAAAAATTCAATCGAACTGAGTTGGGAATAGTTTTAATTGTTAAGAAAAGTGTGTGTCAATACCACAAAAGTTGAATCAATTCTCGTCGTTTGCAATAATTGGTTCTCTAGTCTGACCGTAGTCATCACTATCCAACACTAGTGGTTTTCAACCGATGATCGCAGATCTTGATTGGCACCAGTTACAACATAGCGAAAACGAAAGAAGTTTCGACAATGCATTTTCGTCTTTTACTTACGTAGGAGCGCCAATAAACCAGATATTTATGCCATAAGAATGACGTTAAAAGTTGATTCAACTCTAAGCATTAGATATCATAACATTACTTTGACCCTCTCTTTTCACAACAGTTAACGTGGTGTTTGATTGTTTGATTAGAATAATTCTCTCTCTCTCTCTCTCTCTCTCTCTCTCTCTCTCTCTCTTCGAAACAAACTTGTCCAATGGTCGATGGTATCTCGGAAAACAACATGACTTTAATAGTGACCTTATAATTCTGTGGATCAAAAGGTTAACTGTGTTTACATAATCGGGAGTGCCTATTATAAGTAAATCTTAACATACTTAAAATTTGTAAAGCCAAGTTTGCATGGGAGTTATATAAAGTTGGTAAAATGTCAAAAGCTCAAAACATCGGAAAAAACTAATGTTGAATAAAATAGAAACTGCGATGTTTTTTGCCTAGTATTAACTTTAATGCTGGCGGTTTTTCTGTCAATGCAAAGAGCTTAAAGAAAAAAAAAACCACAGTATATTTTGTTCAGTATTTAAAAAAAAACAGTTTTACTTCACAGCCTTTAGCATCTCCTTTTATTTTCACGATAGCATTTTCCCGAATTTCTGTGTTCGATGAACTTAAGCTGCTAAAACTGATTTAAATAATAATACGAAATTTAATTACGTAGGGTTCTAGATAATTTCGAGGATACAAAGATTTATTGTAGTTAAAAAAATTCACATTCTTCTTTTCGAGGAATAAATATTGAATTTAAGAAACTGGAATTGACACTAATTTTTGGTATAAATTTTCTCTTCACTTCTTTTTTTTAACAAGAAACGATCCTTACTTTTATACTTTACCAAACGATAACGGCCATAAAATCGTGTAATGCGTGGTTTTCATAACAGTGACATTGAAGTTTCCTAGTCATATTTAGAAAAAAATACGTACATGATATTTTGGTTCGACAAAGTTCAGTCTTTACCAGAATTTTTGTAGTGATCACAGTTCAAACCTAACAATTCAACAAGTAGGTGGGTTTTGGCAAAAGTAGAGCAATGCTCTATCGTTTCATGATACCGTTCATTTTTTTTAAAAAGACAGACACACCTCTCATCTTTAGATGTGCAATAAGAGCCTGAAATTTATGTGTAACCTAAGAGCCTTTACCCTAAGAGCTTCTTGCTAAAATAAATCAAACAGTGTTACATTTTTAATAGTGTTTAAATTTGAACTCCTAGGGTCCTGTTTTGGATTTCGTACAAGCAAGAATGAAAAATAAACTAAAACTGGAACGATTTATGTGTATTTTTGTGAGTTCTCTTTTCTCCGAAAATCGATCTGTGCTCGCAATTATTCCAGCAAAAAGAAAAAAAAGGACAAAGTATTTTTCTTAAGCCAACACGCAATGTTATGCATAGTGAATTATTGATGGTGGAAGCTAGGATCTAAGTCTTCTTTGTTGAACAGTGGCGCTCGCAGATCTAATTTTTGTCGAGTCTGGGGTAACATGAGACTCCAGTTTTGCACAATATCTTGGCTAAACAGATTTCTGAAGCCGTTGTGCTTGAGCCCCTTGTGTTGTATTTCCTCACTTCGTCTTTTTAACTATAAATTAGGGCGAAGACTGCGAGATAATTTTTTGTCGAAAACAAACACCTAAACCCAACTTAACTGGAACTTCCGGAAAACAACAAAATAGCCTACTACCACAGATTATGGTTTTACACTCCCCAGTAGTTTCCCAGAAGTCTCTTTACATCACTAATTTTGTAAAAAAAGAGTTAACTGCCTTATTAAAAAAACTAACGCAAATGGATGATACCGAATCATCCCTTAAAAACAGAAAATTTAACACTATCGTTATTTATCGCGAAAACAATCTTGAAGTTTTTCACGTTTCTTTATCCTTAACAGACATATACTACTACTACTACCACCACCACCACCACCACCA
>BMAT01003338.1:185105-204413 GCA_019649035.1 Elysia marginata
CCCCCCCCCGCGCCCTTTCCTCTCATGCTTCACCTCTTTTGTTTCTCATCATCTATGCGCTCGTGCCACCATTCTATACCAGTATGTTCAAATTTTAAGTTTTTTTTCAATGTCACATGCGTCGTGTTGTCTAGCTTTAAGGGTATTATCTGACGTGAGATTTTATGTATATATTTAAATATAACCAGAGTGGGTTAGCTCATACTTGCAAGGTATAATTTAATGCCCTTTTAAAAATGAGTGTATAAAATATATTTCCATTTGCTTTGAAATTTTATCTTTTCAATTATAAAAAAATCTAGAGTAACACTTTTACATATTTTTGTTGGGCATAAAACACAATTTTAGAAAATAGTAGTGACTCAATATCTTAAAATTTTGACCTGTGCCAGGTCTACACCGGTCAATTCACATTTTATTTTTTACTGTATAGAGCCTTAAACTATGCAAAACCATTTTCAAACCTAATATCCTTTATGTGGCGAAAGTTAAAGATTATATTAAACCAAATCATTCATAATTGTTATGAATCATCATCTATTTCCCCGTTTCCTTAATTCAATCACAGGACCTTCTATGTTACTTGAAACCAACTATTTCCATCATGAGATATTATTAGCTTTGCTCTTATCTCCAGTTTTCTTTGCTCTCTAAACACATAAGGGACGATGGGGTATCGGAGAGAGTAGGCAAAAACCTAGAGACACGCTAGAAAGGAAACTGGAACAACTTATTTGCATACAATTATCAAGGAATTCTCTGTGGAAGTCGAAGAACAAGGTCAGAGAAAAATTAAGAAGGCTTGTTGGAATTTTCTAGCTCTCAAAAATAAGTTTACTTTGAGAGGCTGTCGCTTATACTTATTTTTCAAAGGCATGAAAAAACCCAATTGTCTTGCAACCAGTCCAATTGAGTCTTAAGTCGAAATTGGAAGGTAGTCAGATATTGGTATTACAGAAAAGCTGATTTTCTCTACTTTCAAACACAACAAACAGAAAAGCCCTATCAGCTTTTTTATAAGGTTAAAGACGTTTGAAATCGGCATGGTAAGGAATTGTGAAATTTCAGAAAGGGTATATTGCATTTAAAGTTTTGACAACTATTTATACAGGTGTAGAGGTCTTAGCAATTTTACCAGTTAGAATTAAACACACAAAACAAGAAATCCAACAACAGTAAGGTGTGAAAACTCTTTAGAAATGGTTTTACTACAAAAATCTGTAATAAAAAAATTGACTTCTGACCACCCTCTCAACTTTAATAGCCTATATCTCAAACTAAGCCTTCCGACATGCGATTCATTTGGACAGAATGCAAGACAATTGAACATTAGAAAAAAATAGCAACCTTTTTTCTGTTTTCCAATTATCGAAAACCATGTTAAAAATGTAGCTAACTTTGAATTATCAATAAAACGTGGTTTCCGTAATAGTTTTGATTCCTTAAAAATCAAGAGAAAAAGTTTTTATTTTTTACTTTGTACTCAAACTTTAAAAATTTAAACTAATGATCATTTCACACACTTACCTTGCACGCATTAATAACTATTTTAGTAAACTGAGTTCTGAACATTTTCATTTATTCTTTTTCGTAGAACTCTTTCAGCCAATATATTAAGCTTATAACTTGTTCCTCTTTTCAAGAAAATCTTTTCACAAAATAGAAGTCATGTCTTTTTTACCTTTAACGACAGGAACTTCAACGAAAACAAAATAATTTTCTGCAAAACCTCTAAAATACCACTCGCAACATTAATATTAAAACGCAAAGTGAAAAGACGCTGGAGGAAAAACTCCTCAGAAAATAAACTTTTTGCATTTGATGTTTTCTAGATATCCTTTAAAGATTCCATTTTTTCTCTTTGATTGATTTGTAGACAAAAGCACGTGCTATTTTATTGTGAGGATGGTGTTATAAGTTTTTCATGTGTCCTTCGATACACTTTATATCTTATTCTTTTATTTCAACGCAAGGACAAAGACACTTAGCACGAAAAAGACTTCAAAGTATCCTCACGGAGTGATTTGGATAACCAAGCAGCCACCAGAAAAGGTAGAATAGCACATTACTAGGAAAACTTTATCTAGAACTGACTTGGTCTTTTTCGCAGAAGGTAACCATAGGTTATTAATAGCCTGTTTTTTAACTTAAGGCTGATGCCTTGGACTAAAATACAGGCAGTGTAACCTCGTGTATTTTGGAAAGGCTGTTGCAGTGTCTTGCCTAAATCTTACGTTTTTATACTTAAATCAAAGTTTAAAATATTCCTCAGATGATGAAAGAAAACAATATTTAGTTTCAATAAATTTCACTATCTCAATCATCGCCTAGGCTTTTGGACTTTTATCGACGACGCAACTAATGCTTTAGGATTAATGGTGCATTCATAGTGCCCATGATAATAAACTCACAGATCCGAAGGTATGATCGTTACGTTTGATAATAAGGAGTCATCAAAGGTAAAAGTTGTATAGCAAAATGTGTGTGTGTGTGTCTTTTCGAAGAACAGGTGAGTTATGGCGGTTGTCCAAGCGTTTTTATTTCACCCACCTTAGTAGGCTCCGATGCAAAGAAGGAGATATAGAATATAAATATAAGACGCTTGTCGTATGAGTCGTTTTTTCATTTCAATTTGCCGTTGAAAGAAGACATTTTGTTCACGATATGGGGCTATTTTAGGACTAACCTCATTTGTGTGTAAATATCAAAAGGTAGAATTCTCCTGTGGGCGAGGTAGTTTATTCAAATAGCTCTAGTTCTTAACCTAAGCCTAAAATTTCACCATTGCTCAAAGAGAACTACTCTTGAAGAGTTTTTAAAGTTCATGGAACAGCTCTAAAATTTTTTTTATTCACATTCAATTTTTGTTGATGTAGAATTATTTACAGAAATTTGGAAAAACTCACTTAGGATGCAATCCTCGCTAAAATGGCACAGTTGAGATGCCACTTTCCATCAACTGATCCTCTTATGAAAAAAAAAAGTTAATTTAGTTATAAGTGAGCCCATCACTTTTTATTATTAGTACCATTTTCTTAAACCAAACTTAAGTATAGTCCCAAAAGAAAGAATGTAATCCCGACTGCCATGTTTGATTTTCGAAATCCATTTTTTGCTCTAACTCGGGAAAAAAGCTTATTAGAACAACCGTGCTAAAAGTATTTTTTACTGTTCTCTCTAATTAGTTATATACTATAACAATTCAATTCACATCTAAAAAGGTTATGAGTGTAACCGAGAACTTAAAAAGACACATGAAGACTCCAGTTATGAAGTTTCTATCGATTGCCATTCATATTTAATTACGGATATATTTTGGTAAATTTATCATTTTGTAAGACTGTTTTATTTTTTTCCTGGTACTAAAGATCTTATAACTTGAAATCTAAAACTTACGACACCGTTTTTTCGCACGCTCTTAGCCGCCGCTCGCTTCTTACAAATACTTAAAGCAAAGACAATAATCTCAACAAAACGTAAAGTAAAAATTCTACTTTCTTTTCTTCTTTCGCAAAACAAATTAATACCAACACAGTTCATATTTTGTACTATTGACAAAATAAATAAAAGAAGCAGTGAAGTTCTCAGGCGATACTTAAATAATAAACAAAAAACTTCCTTTTTCATTTTCCAAAGGAAAAATTTTCAATTTTAGATAAGCTTTTATGTATTTTTTCGATAGGATAATTTTAAAAACCTATTATTTGGTTGCGAGTTTATTCCCAGAATATGCATTAAAATCTTATGAACAAGATCATATTCAACTTTATTTTTCGCAAGCTTAAGACAACAGCGAAATAAAAAAAAATCAAACCCAATTTCATAAATTGATGGCTGTTTGGAACTCTATCCATAACCCTGTCAAGAAAAGCCCATGCTGCACTCAATTGATTTTTAAAAATATCCTCCTACCCTCTGTCCTTGCTCGAAGAATTCTTAAGATTCTCATCTTTTCTCAGATATGTTTCAATAAGTGCGAGGATTTTTTCCTTCATTTCTTTCTTATAGGTGTTGTTGTCGTGTGTGGACAATCCGCTTCTAAGAGATTAATCTTTTCAAGGGAGTCTCTAAATGTATGTCTTGATAAAAAAGTGGAAATGTTACAAAGCAAAAAGAAACCATGTATCGTTATAGCAAAGAAAAGGGATCTCTTTTTTCGCACTTTCTCAGTGGTGATAAAAACAATGGACAAAAACCTAAAAAAAACCCGTTCATTACCAGTTTTGCTTTAACCATTTACAATACCATAAAGTCTAAAGAGGTCGACAACGGCAAACCAGTAACATAATTATTAAAAAAAAAAATTATAACACTGCAAAAAGGCAATGAATATTAGATCAGGTTTCAAAATGTGAGCTTTGCTGTTTTAAGTTAATGCATGTTTAATAAAAAGAGAACAATGGGACATGACACAATAGATGCAGGACATGGCAAATAGTTCGACTTTCAAACTGCAAAACAAATATATATATATATATATAATAATTGTCAAGGGGTGAATGAGTCGGACGTTGTAAAACCTTTTTAAAGAACATATCATTGAAAGGGCAAATTAAAAAAAAACTTTTTGCTCAAATATTATTTTAAATCAACAAAAAGTTGTAATAATGTTGCCACAAGATATTGATGATTTTATAAAATTTATGACGCTTTGAAGTGAGAAAGATTTCTTCAAAATAATAAAAAAAATGAACAAGTTTGAAGGTGAAAATTGCGAGATCTGACACATTCACCCTGGACGCGAGACATATTTTTTTAAAAACTTTAAAGAGGTGTATTAACTAAAGAATAAAATTGAAAACTCCCAGTTCGATTTTCCATGCAAGCGACTTTGATGTGTCTTAACAATAAGAAAGATAGAGAGTAATTATGAAAAAAAAATTGAAAAATATCTTAGCCGATTAGAAAACTGGAAAGAGTGTTTTGAAAAAATAATCGCCATTTATGAGTAAATGCTACGACGCATTATGCCGTATTTGCCCTCATTGAGGGAAGATCTTAAAAAGGATGTAAAGATATCCATAACAGCCACGGCCTTACTATTTCACAAATTTAGATGCGAGATTGTTGAGGAAAACGAAAAGGATGAATTTCCAAGAACACCAGTGAAATATGTCAGGATCATCGTCTTTAAAAAATGTTAAAAAGATGAGGCAAGAAAAGAGGGTATACATTAATTTTTTTCCTCTTCAAAATTCTTTTCTAAGGGGCTTTGAACTGTCAAGATAAAAATATGCCCTGTGGACGTTCTTTTTTAACAAAATCATTTGAGATCGATCCACGTCTTGTTTGACTGGCAGTATGGACATGTCTTGTGTAAATAGGCGTAAGACGTGTTGCTATGATAACATTATTTTCATATTAATTTTCGGAAACCGGGTTAAAAAAAATATGTAGGCACTTTTGCACTTTAAAGTAAATCGCAAACTAAAAATCTGTCACTATACACCGGCTTGATACACTTGTAAGACAGATTTTGGTTATTATAAATAATAATAGTAATACAATAATAACAATAACAGTAATACATTGTAATTGTATTAATAAATATGATAATTATTAGAATAATAATGATGATAATAACAATATAAATAATTATGATAATAATATGAATAATAGTTATGATAATAAAGGTGGTAACAGTTTTTATAAATCGAACTCACAATCAAATAAGACGTACATTAGTGTTTCATTTGATTTACAATATCCTTTGTAAAAAAAATCTTCACAATCACTTACTCTTCTCTACATCTATCTCATCCTTTTGTACCCCACTCCCCTTCCACTGATGTTGCAATCCGGGATCATTTGTTAAAAAGAATAGAGTCCTCCACCGCCGAAGGCAGTTTCATGACTTTACATATTTACCCCAGCAGGCCTATACACACTAGAGCAAATTCAACTCGTATTTCAGAGCATTTCAGTTAAGCCCAATTACCGCTCGGCGTTTAAGAATAACAAGTATGGAACTTTGTCCTGGCTCTTTAAAGACGATATCCAGAGCAGCTAATGAAGATGTACTACATTCTGCCACCCTGTCCGTCCACAACTTTTCCAAACGTAATGGGAAAGCTTTGATTTCCTACATTATTGTACTAGCCCCTGCCACTGGGTTAATTGCAGGCAGCGAGGTTTTATCTGACAAGATCTACTCTATTATGTGCTTCGCCGGCTACGAAATTCATCCAAATCTAGATTTAGTTAGCACTTAAATATAAATCATACAAAATTTTGAAGTAACTTTCTAAAAATAGATCAGCATCGTCAAAGTTTTGCTTTTTTTAAAATCAGGAATAGCTTCTTGGGCGGAGGTTTGTGAAGAGGGGCAAAAGTTAAGTGAGATAAGAGTTTGTTTACATTTCCGTTGCCTTTGGAAAAAAATACATAATATTAATACCCTCACCTTTGAAAACAACACAACTCTACGGTAGAACCTTTACCCCCTTACGTTTTAACCAAGTTCTCTCATTTGACTTAATAGAAGGTTGTGTACAGACTAGACCCTGAGCAAAGTTTGCGGATTTTTCTGCCCCCTTGTTTCTCTGTACGCCTTGCTGGTCTCCTCTGTCTCTTTCGCTTGAAAAAGGGAAAATGATGTTGACGATAGAGAAGAAAATAACAACACGGCAGAGTGACATTCAGAAAGATAGGTGGAGAGAGAGAAAGAGAGAGAGAGAAAAAGAGACATAGAGAGAAAGAAAGAGAGAGAGATAGAGAGAGAGAAAGAGAAGGAGAGAGAGAGCCAGGGATAGTGAGAAAGAAAATAAATAGAGATATGGATAGATCTACTTGTAGGTTACATCTAGATCTCAGTAATGTCTGATCAAGTCCAAAGCTTTTGAGGGCGTTCCGTTTAAAAATTAAATGGCTACCGGTCATAAAACAAGACAGTATAAAATTTTTGCCATTTAAAATGACCCGCCCCAACCTCGAACGAGATTGAGATAGTAATTTGCTCCGCACTGCTAGGACCTCATACTTCTAAAAGTAGTAGAGACTTAAATCCAAAGACAAAACACTAACAAGTGGTAACATGTATACTGGCTATTCCTGAGTCGAAGTGCTATTAAACCTTAATCCGCATTGTTTCTGATGTTGATGGTAAATTAGTAATGTCATAAAACAATGTTAACTGGCGCTACCTTGCATGTACTACATGTGAACTGAGCTTGGCAAAACAGCTGGTAAATACCCATAATTGAGATTTATGACAGTGCTTGCTCCTAAAGTCAAAAATTCTTTTTATTTTAACTTTCATATCAAGTGCCTATTAACTCTATGCACGCTTCATTTTATTTAGATAAACGCTGAACCATAACTAGGTTTAGCAGCGAAACAATATAATAGTAGCATAGAGAGCCAAGCATTTCTTTTAGAAGTTGCAAGTGTTAACAGCATAGGTTTGTAGTTCGTCAAGGACGATTCCACTGCACAAAAAGCTGAATATGCTATTTGGGTCATTTAATAGGGAGCGTGATTTCATGATAATACTGTTTTTTGTTTTGGTGCAGAAAATTGATCAAAACGACGGCAACAGAAAGATCTGTTTAGGACTTATCAAACTTCGAGACCATCAACGTTTTCATATTAGAATTTGAATTTACTGTTTTAAAAGTTACCTTCATAATGCATTAATGTGCGAAAGATAATAATTATAATATTTACGTCTAAAACTTGCTTCCGTAGCTTGAAACGTTAAGATTTTCCCTAGAGGCTAAAAGTGTGTGGGTTTTTGGCTGATCAAATAGTTAGTGAGCACTTTTTTTTTAGCAAAAACAAATTGAGCATGCATGTACTTAGCCGTTATGCACCTTATGCTAACAATGATTATTGTATTGTATGAGAAATTTAACCTGAACAAACTTGCACTAAAAGTTTAATTTGTTTTCAGAAACCTCTTGCAGCTGGCGTCTAAGCAACACATCAGTTTCTGACGCTCATTGATGTACGGTGTAGTACCAGATGCACTGAACATCAGCGGATGTTCGGTACCAGATGCACTAAACATCAACAGTGGCCAAATTGAATTTCAGGCTCACGTGATAACCATTCTTCACAGCCCGTCGATGAAAACCACTCTTAGGATCCTTTTACGCGCATTGCGCGACTGAATTGACGTTTAAGCCAAAAATGAAGGTGAGTAGATTCAATCACTTGGAAAATCTCCCTCATGGAACAATGGCTAGCATTGACTGCAGTCGGCTGCGTGTAAGATCGTCTCGATCTCTGAGTCACAGTGCCTCACCACGATCGTATGTGAGTCAACGCCAAGATCATTCAGTAAAACGGATTTGTAACTACAATAGCAGGGGTGTGACTAAATCCTTGACACTGCAGAGCAGACACTCCTCTATATCATGCAGAGATCAGATTCCCGAATCTTGCTTTACAAGAACCAACCAACCATTCTTCCCCTTCCATAGTCCCGTTTTCAAATGCTCAAAAGATTTTGTTTCACGGAACAATTCTACAATTTATCTTCAATCAATTTGCTCGATTAGTGACCGCTGTGATGCTGTGACCTATACCCCTCATAAATCCACACAAGCTTTCTGTGATACATCTGTGTTACGTCAGCGCCAAGGTCAGAAGTACAACATCCGTCCACATGCTTCGATCTACCTCGTTCAACACAACGCCCGTGAGCGGAACTTACGATCAACTGTAAGGATGTCCGAGTCACCGGTTGGTTGCAATCAAACTCACCAGTACCAGCCAAAGCATCGGCCTGCTACATTAACAACTAAACAGAGCCGAGACACGCCGGGAAACCTGCATATGAAAACGTTAAAACTAAGTGCAGAATCTTGTTACAAATTAACATCTTCAGCTAATGCAGCGTCGGAATCCTACCAACATAACAGCTTTATTAGCTGCATTCACAACCCAAGTAGCTCGGAACTTTATCCTACTGACCACGTAAAACAAGACAATTACTGTGAAATAGTTCGGACAAATAATCTAAGAAGCACCCATAAAGCAGACAGAAGACGCGCTAGTCCATCCTGTGCTCTCCACTTAGCAGTGGCAGCTTTCCTCCTGTGTTTGGTACGGCTTAGCGGCGCAGGTAAGTCAATAAACAGAAAAAAAATGTCGAAAAAATTTCCCAACAACAATCGTTATTAGGACAATAGAAGTCAACATCTGGCTTGTCATCATCTTTTTTCTCCGTAAAAAAAACTAACAATAATGTACTTACTAATATTATAGCTACTCGTTTTTTAAATACTCTTAAGTGTGTGATAAGGAGATTCAACTTGCACAAGACTTTTTTACGGACCTTTCAATACGACTATTGTGTACTTAGATTAGCATAAGATCATGTGATGTCTAGCTCAAGCTCTGGTCTACATCAGGAAGATTGTTAGACGAAGTTTCATAAGAATCAACATTCTTCACATTTTGTTTTAATTATTGAAGAGTCACCATCTTAAAATATTCTTTCTACCAGCTGCCCATACGGACGGGTGGGTGTAAAAGTCATCTCGGCTTTCTAACGTTGTCCTGTTCAAGTTTCTTGAAAAAGTTATGAAATTTTTTCAGTTATCTAAACGTCATTGGGATTTCATTAAGTCGGAAGTCTATGACTGCTTCAGCATAACTTAACCACCTGTATAATAACACCAAATGGAAGTAATGGTTTTGATATTCTATTCTTTACAGACGAATACAATAAGAATAGGTTTTTCTTGTCTTTAGTTTAAAAACCTTTTTCTTCTTATTCGTTTTAAGATTGCTTACCACGCCCACTACTGCTTTTTGGCAAAATAAAGCTTGTATGATGTAGGCATACAACTTTCATGCTTTATATCCTGCACTTTAAACCATTCGTTTTGCAAATAAACGCTGGCATTTAAAAAATTAAAAGCTTTAAAGATAAGTATTTCAGCACTGCAATTGTTTACTATAAAAATCCTAAGTTTTCAAAGGCAAGTAATGGATTTTGAATAAGCTCTTCCCGCGAGAAAGAAAAACTGCTTGTCTTGAGACAGAACTGCACTCCATTAAATTTTACGCTTATCCTTTCATACTATACTTTCGAGTAATTTTATCCCTCTAAAAAACCCAGTGAAAAAATATTAAGGATCGTCGAATCCAATAAGGGGTTCATAACCGTTAGCTATAAGTTTTTGGTCCGGTAATTTTTTCTCAGATCATATCATGTTTCATTTTTCCCCTTATCTGGCTCAATGACACTCAAGCTTTTCCTTCCTACCTTTCTGTACTGCTCATAGTTTTGCAGTTTGCTGATACATTCAAAGTCCTAAAGATCGTTTAAAATGTTGGTGCGCTTAGGAGTTCAAAGGTTGCTGGTGGTGCGAAATGGATCCTCTCGTTTAAGTTAGCAAGTGATTTATAGAGGCCAAACGAGACTTCGCCATGAAACTTTTTTTTGTTGAAAGAAGCATAGGAGCGACACGGTATAAGCTGTGTTTCTTTGAAAGACAAGGAAGTCCTGCGGGTGCCGAAATTACAACGAATTGTTCTAATCATACCGAAGCAAGCATTTTTGGCTGTTAATACTTAAAGCTTACTTCAATCTAGTGCTATATCCGTACCTAAAATCTTTCAATCATTGCTCATTGCGCAGTGGCTGTCCCTATTTTTTAGCCATAAAGAACTTGTCTTCCAAAACAACGTTTTTATCTTTACATAATTATTATCGCTTCATTACTTAAAACTTCCCCCGTATTTTCTTAAACCAAGTCCATTTTAAGTCTGCCGATTTTAAAGTACCTTTTCTTTACTCCCTAATACTAATAACGGCATAGAGACTCGTACTGTTTGTATGCAAAAGCCTCTACCGTGTGTGACGAGATTTCCAAAATCCTCTGCGCACTTATTAACACAGTGGATAGTTAATAAAAGGTTTCTGAGTGTATAACTCTCAGTACCAGTTCGCAGCGCAGTCAAAGTGCTTTCTGGAGCAAAAAGGCTGAGCACAGGCACTAGGATTGAGAGTGTAATAAATAAATTAACCGACAGAGAAAGGCAGAGTTTTTGAAATATAATACTGCAAAGAACAAAACACTGAAAATTTAATGTATCAAACCGAACTGCTTTCACCACTTTCAAATCAATGGTCTGTAGCGGACCATTATTTTCATTTCTGTTGCTTTCGAGGGCTAACAAAGTAATATGAACCCGTTCAGGAACTGCATCAATATCAGGGATTTCCCGATATTTTTCCATTTTCATCAATCGATGCATAGGATGGAGTATTGAGCTTTCGCTCTCTACAATCTGAATGTATTACAAGTTTAGCGTTGTTATCCATGCGCAACCCTAGATTCTATGGAACTACCTCCGGTACTAGAGAAAGGAAAATAAGCTAAATGTGGAGTAAAAAAATACCTTGAACAGACAAGAGTTCTCTATGCGACATAAACCAGTCGCACTATATAATCACCTAGATCAAGTACATTTTAGGACAGACCAAAAAAAAAAAACGATTAAAATACGAAAAACATGGTTGGAATTTTCTCATATTTGACGATGCGTGACTGAAGTACTCAGTCATGGTTAATGCAGGCTGAACCTTTAGGTATAGTTAAGTGAAAGTATTATTTCATACAAGCCTGAACCCCTCACCCCTCCTCCCTTCTTTCTACCTGAAATAGCAGGACTTACCCTTTGTTCAATTCGATTCGTAATGTTAAGGAACCTGTTTTCAGTGGCTTATTAACAAAGTCAACAATAATTTTTTCCCTTCAACTGAGCGAAAGCAAAGAGCAAGACTTAAAAAACATTCATTTGATTTTGAACTTTTTAAACAGTTCAGTGGTACTTAGTGATATAAACAAGTCAACCTAAGTTTACAAACAGATGTGGAAACATATAATAGAAGCTCATTCATTCAAATGCATATCAATGAAGACAAATCGTCTTACACAATATATAAAGGCATCGCTGTTTCCAACATGTAAAAAGAGCATTGACCCTTTGCATCACCGGTCTGGGTTATAAGTATGCAGGCCTTTAGATTTTACTCACTGAAATGCTCGTACTAAACTACTGACGACAGCCTCACTTGTTGAAAATATTTGATATTAAAACTTAGGTCACCCCCAACAGCAGCACTGGTAAATACATTTTCTGAAAAAAAAAACGTTCTCAGACATTCTGACACATCAGCGCTTATAATAAAAGCTCACTTTGTCTTTAGTCAGCTTTGTTTCCACAAAGTTTGAGCTCGCCTTTGGCCTACTGGCCGTCACCGGGTAGGGACTTACTTAAGTCTCTTTATACATAATTGAGGCAAGTATGGCATATTGAACTTCTCTTGTGTGTAAAAATAAAAAGGTGTACCACTCAGCGCGCTCGCCTATAGGGTGGGTAGTTCAGTAGAAAAACTCAAGTTCTGAATCTAAGTTAAGCGACTACCAGGACATAAGGAGAGCTGCTTTAAATCAAGTTTTAAGGTTAATGCAATTACCCTATAACACACCTCGTGATGTTTCTCCGAAAATTTGTCGATTTTTATGTAGTTGCCATTGGCGTTTATCTTTTGATTAAATATGCAAGTTTAGATCCCATCATGCATCAAAATGATAATAATAATAATAAAATAATAATAATAATGATAATAATAGTATAAAGAATAACAGATTAGTGGCTAACTTGAGAATCTCTCTATCTCTCTCTTAAAAAAACTATTGATCAGTTTTTATTGGAAGATTGCGACAATATTTTTAATGCTGATTATGTCTTAGACAAGCCTTACAAGTCACCAGTTTGAGAAATACAATCCGACAGATTTGTCAAACTTTGATGCCAGATGTATCAAGTTGTAAAATACGCATAACCTCTTAATCTCAAAGTAATATCCTAATCACTGACAATCTCTTAATCTCAAATGACCTTGCCACTGACTGATTGTTACAGCTCTTACCGTTCTAAATTACTGCAATATTCTCTATAGACTGATTCGTGAGAATATAAAGCTTTGTTCGTAGGTTTGTACCACACCTGTTTTAACATTCGAGATATAATATGGAATGTGATGTAGTCTCCTCTCTGCCAGTCCTTGTAAGCGTTAACGTTGCAAACTGCGAGAGTCAATAAATATAACAAGATTAGTGTAGACTTAATCTTAGGAGTTACCTTAATCACCGTGCTTTTTTTTCTTTGTTGACGACTTCAGAGACACCAGTCTCCAAAAACTCCATGCTGAAATAAAACCAAAGCTTCTTCCACCCCCAGTCTTCCATTATTGGTTAAGAAGACGTTTGATAAATTTTCAGGGAAACTTAGTGACATTGTAGCATTCAATTGATTCTTTTTAAAACTTATAATAGAGTAAGCAAATATTTTGGTAAATATAACGATACCCAAAACGTTTTGAAGAGTGATAGTAAAATGTTTTAGTCATAGCTTTGAACTTTCAAATTACCCACAAATGACATTATATGATTTCCCTCGAGTCCTGAAGCCACTTCACTTTCGCCTCTCGAGAGCATCACCAATCCCCGCTATGCCGAAATCTAAACAATGGTTTGAATGTAGGAGGTTTTCTTTTTGCTTTTGAAATGATTTCTTTTCATTAAAAAAAAACTCCTAGAAGCTTTGATTAAACAGCATTCTCCTATCCTAGAAATCTTGAAATTAAAAGAAGACCAATCTACTCTGAAGAGTCTTCATTTTTCCATTGGGGGCGGGGGGGGGGGGGGAGCAATATGGCTAAACAAAAAATAGATTGTTTACTTTTCCCAAATTGAATGGGTCTCTTATTTTTCTTCCTTAAGACTAAAGGAAACTAAAAAAATGCCAAAAAACCTTAAATTTTTCGTATCATGACACTGTTGAGAAATTAAAAAGTCACGAGTATCATATTTCGTATTGATAGTACAGATGTGGAAACCATGAGGTAAATAGGTCCCTGTTGCTATTCCATTTTGCAAGTTCAATGTATTATTGTGGACACTGGCATGGTGAGACTGATTAGAAACACTCGATAGCTACAAAACCACGTCGCCTAAGGCTGCAGCTGTCACGATCATCGTTGGGTATCGCAACATTTTCACGACCACACGGGAACGCTGAACCGTGGTAAGAACCTAGAGAGTAGAGATGAATGTATTGGATCTGCAGTTATGCCCCTTACATTGCTGCTTCCATCATAATGCAAGGTTGATTTCCCCCGTGGCCTTTTATTGAGATGGGTCAGCTATGATTGACTCCTTTATTGCTCCAAACGCTAATCCTTATCAGGTCACTGAGGAAAAGGGAAGAAAGTTTCCCCCGCATTACCCGATTATTGGTGTGGCCAAGTGAACTTTAAGACAACGGAAATGAACCAGTCGGTTTTTATTTATTTTATTGGGGGCACAGTCCTTTAGATTGAGGGTTTTTTTTAACATAAAAAAGAATAGATTAAATACGGGAAAAGTATTTTGGCTATGTTGGTTAGCTTGCCGGTAATTTCGGTTGAAATTGGAGATAATAAAAAGGTTATGTTTATAGCTTTGGATGCAGGCTTTTCAGGGGTATAAAATTCAAAATAAAAAAACCATTAGTATTTTGGTAGCTACATCTAATATCTATTTACAATTTAAGATCTTAAAAAATGTTTTAAATTCACCTGTGCGGAATTTCGAGCAAGATGATTTATTCTTTTGTATGTTGTTCTTGTTGCCATTGGTATTATTAATACTACTTTCATTGTTGTCATTTTCATTTTTTATCATTGTTTCCGCGCTGTTATCGTTTACCAGCTGTGAAACTACCCAGTCAAGTTTGAGTACTCATTATTGAGGCCACGCCGTCAATGACGAACCTTCACCGACTAAGTGGCTTTTTGCCTAATCCCAGCACAGGATATTTAGTTCATTTTTAATGTTAATCTGTGTTTTGGCCAAACCATAGAATAAAAAAGGCAGAAAGTTCTGGACTTTGAAGTTTTTGAAAACATACCTAAGATGGGTTGTTTTTTTTTTCAATTTTTTTTATTGGCGTTTTGCCCAGGGTGTTCTAGCTTAAATTGCTATGCGTTTGAGTTTCTTAATGAGTCGTCATCATGCATTGTTAATTTCAAGTTGTAGTTAAGAAAGGCAAGCGTGGCAGAAGAAGAATGGACAAAAGCGAATTTAAAATGTAATGACTTTGTTTGTGTTTGATCCCTCGTCAACACGTCCTTCTCATCACAAGAAGTTCATGGTTTTTTTAAGGCAAAGATCGGTGCAAAGAGATGACAAAAACAGCTTAATATTGACTCTATGGTCATTTTACAAAAGATTTCATTAAAGAACAAGGGCAAAATTGTAATGACTACAAGTAAACAAGGAATAAAAAGCTTAAACCTTATATAGCTCATTACCAAACTAGAATACCAATGTACCAGACGTGAAACCATTTTAATACTGTCTTGAACAGACCCGACGCAGAAAGGCCCACGTACATAGAGGGGAACGGAAAAAAAAAGAAATGAAGAAAGGTCCTATCACATGTTTAGAAATTGAGAAAGCCATTGCAAAAATTAAAAGTAACCGTGCCCCTGGTGAAGCGCATCACAACTAACACGTTGAAAGCAGATCCATCGATGATATGAGCGCTAAGTGCCTTGTCGGTCTCTTCAACAAAGTATGGGCAGAAGAGAAAGTCCCAGATGCCTGGAAAAAAGGAATCCTTATCAAGCTCCCTAAGAAACGAGACCTATCCCAGTGTATCAACTGGCGAGGCATTAACCTCCTGTCTGTCCCCGGCAAGATATTTTGTCGGGTCATCCTTTACCGAATCAAATCCAGTGTAGATAAGACACTCAGGGATGAACAAGCAGGATTTCCTGAAGGCAGATCTCGCATTGACCAGATTTTTATCTTGCGCGTAATCATAGAACTATCTCCTGATGCGGATATCTTGCAAATAAAAGGTGCCCACTTGGAATAGGATAAAAAGGGGTGAAAGGAATGTAAAACTGATAACGAGTGAAAATACAATACGATGATCGAGTCACTTTTGTGACAACTGTCTCAAAGTCATTAAAAGTAAATTAAGTTATGCCAAAGCTAGATTAGTCTTCTTAAGAATCAACACCTCAGTTATTTTTGCTTAATTTTTTTAACGAGGGACCGAGACACAGCCAAGAATCTAAACAAGTCAAAGAATAAAAAAAACCCACTTCTATTTTATTTGCCGGTAATGCGTATGGTTTTAGAATAATGGTTGACAGCGCAAATGCAGCGTCCCTGCCAAATTGTAACAAGGGTATTTTATTCCAAACCAGCTATTTGCACATGCATACATTGCAAATCTTCCCATTTTAGTAAAAAAAGATCAAGCTAAGCTTGAAGAAAATTTTCTTATCATTGTTAGTACATTTTGTGGGATAATAGATCTGGCAGCGACATATAAAAACACCTGTATTTTCAAAGAGAGCTATAAATTTCGTCATAAACAAGGAGTGAGAGATGTTTTCACCACAACAATGTAAAATACCCTTGAAATATGAGTATAACACAAAGTCAATAATGTTTCATTGTGAAAAAAAATTTAACTCTCGTTATTCCACCTATTTACATTCTCTGTATCCTTTTGTGCGTATTTCCAATTCTACATTGTTATGGTTTTTTTCTTATTTACCAAGCCAGCTGCAAAGGCAAACAAGTATTAGGAATAAAAAAAACCCACGATATTTTAGTGACCGAATATATATACTTTTGTGGGTCACAAGATTAGGAATATGTATGCAATTTGTATGAATAATCCATCATGTAAAACTTACATAGGTAAATTTGTTTACTGTGCCGTTCTTTTTCGTCCTTTGTCAAGAATAATTATGTCTGTGAAAAAATCATTAATTTACTCTTAGGACAATTGTCCTTATAATTGCAAAAGACTCTACTTTATATTTATTTTAAACGACAACTTTTCCAACTTTCTTTCACCTTTTCACTACCAGTACCCTTTTACTACGCCCATTTTGATCTTCCCTCGCTTTTATTCTCGAGGTAAGAAAGTTCTCGAGGTAGGAAAGAAAGCATTCATTTCAATTATTTTCCCTTCTCGGTTTATCGGCTCTCAACCGAACCCCAACCGCAAGTCTCGTCCCAACTCAGTGATAAAGCTTTGACATCAAACTCACTCGAGTGAAAGCGTCCAGTCGATGGCTTGGCACCAAAGTTACTACAAACTGGGCATTTCATTCAGCCCAACCGACACTTTTTTCACCATGCTGGACCTAACGATTGGATTTAGGGTCCCCCTGTGTAAACTCCGTGTGTTTTATTTACAGAGAAGTCCGAAAGAGCCGCAATTAGCTCTGAATTGTGCTTAGGGTTGTGGCCTCTTCGTTTTCTGTTCTCTTTGACATGCCTATGTCCTCAATTAAAAAGCTCTTACTCTCTCTCTCTCTCTCTCTCTCTCTCGCTCTCTCTCTCTCTGTCTTTTAGTCTTTTCACAGGATTTCTGCAATTGTACAGCCACCAGAGCAATACCCTGCTTATTTTCTACTAGTGGGCTGAAAAAAGAAGAGGAGGAAGAGAAGAAGAAGAAGAAGAAGAAGAAGAAGAAGAAGAAGAAGAAGAAGAAGAAGAAGAAGAAGAAGAAAAAGAAAAAGAAGAAGAAGATATTTGTTTGACTATTTCAATCGAAAAAGGGGTCCTATCTACTCTTCAAAGGCTAAATTGGAGATTTTTTACCATTGGAAAACTGTGGGTTTGCACACTATGAAATAATCAAAAACAAACGCGCAGTATTCTAGGAAACTGAAAGCCATAAGTTTTCTCATTCATATTTTGTAATCTCTCAAAGAAAAAATATTTTAAAAAAAGCCTTAATTATAACTGTTTTATTGATCATTTAAAGATAAGTACAACAAAAAGAGCTGGGTCACGGAAGATTATAAACCATCAAAACAAATGAATCCATCTTTTGATTGGCCGTATAACTTTCTTTTTTTTTAATGAAAAAGGACTCTCACTTTTAGCCTACCCATGCATAACAATCTTATCGGACTTACCCTCAGGGATAGTTCTGTATAAGCTCTGCAGACAAGACATCAGCCGATGTGCCGGATAAAGGCTCCCCGAAATATATCTACATCTCTCTCTCCGTCTCTCTCTCCCTCTTAAAAAACACTGTTTTGATCGTATGATTGCCTGTCTATCTGTTTATTTTGGTCTCCGGGTGTTGTGCCTATCTTCCGTTTTTTATTTTGTGGAAGATAATGGGAATACAGAAAATAATAAAAAGTTTGCTGGGCTTTCATTTTCGAAAGTTTCATTTGTCAAAACATATTTCACATCTCTTTAAAAATTTTCTGAAATTAACGAGACATGCATACAGCTACATTGATTGACATGTTGTTCACTTTTACGCGCTGCCACAAAACATGGCTATACTATTTGTAACGTTTAATCTTTATTTCATTACAGTTTCTTGGCATCTGTCTCTTCTCTTGAGCTCTTCACACTGTAAAAAGGATAGATACTTTGAAAACCTATGTTTAAGATTTCTGGACAATGAACATTGATATTTTTTCGTTGTGTTATTTAGCTCATTCTCAATGAATGTTAAGATCAGTAAAATATGAAATGTCTTATTATTATTAGGGATAGAGAAAGTAATTTGATAACCACCCCATACATTGCTTGCAGTTCATTCTTGCGCATATTGGGTCTTGAAGTCCTAACAGGGCATGGCTTCTTGTTTGTGTGATTAGTAAACGCAATGTCTTATTTCGAGTGAACGTCTTTAAACAATAAGGAAGTCTCTCTAAAGTTTAAAAAAGATATATCTATACGGTTGAAGCTTGGACAAGTGTATATACATCTCCGTCGCTTGAAAGAGTTTCTCTATTACAAAGATATTTTCAGACATTTATCTGGAGGACGAGCCTTGCATTGGATCTGTACAATACGAGATGAGATTTTCTAATATTGCAAGAACGATCTGGCTCCCGAGTACCGAACCATTGGCCCAGGGGTCTGATTTATGACATCAGTTCGCACGTTATGGCCTTGGCTCTGATAGCAGTTCCCTGTTACCTCATTTTGTCTGTGGCTTCAAAGGAAAAAAAAGAAGCAATGACTTTTGATCCCAGTCTGGTCGTTATAACAATAGAATGCAGCCATACACTCGATTGAGGCACAGCTCAGTAGGGATACAGGATAATGATGCGGGGGAAAATGGGGACAGAGTGGTGATCTACGGGAAATCATTTCTTGAAAAGACAACGAATGCATTGTGTCTTCGATTAAAGAAAGAAAAAGGTTAACATAAAGATAAATGACGAGGGAAAAAGATGTTGAGAAACACCCACACAGATAGTAAGAGAGAGAGAGAGAGAGAGAGAGAGAGAGAGAGAGAGAG
>BMAT01003338.1:213579-224703 GCA_019649035.1 Elysia marginata
TTTGCGAGACAACGTTTCAGTCATTCTGTTTTAGATCTAGATCTAAATCTACCGAATGATGTACAAAAGACAGTAAACACCGGTACACCCAGTCCCACTCCTAGGGCAAGACTAGAGAAGGAATTCTGGCCTAAAAAGTACATGTATCGAGAGAAGTGGGGGTTTCATAAAGTGCCATGTAAAGCTAACCCAGGATAGTCCAAGGATAAAAACTTGGTTGGTGCCTTATTTGAATAATCTAGATGTAACTAAGACAGTTAAAAGTGACACCAAACAACAACCCAAACAGTATCTCAAATAAAATCCGCCATAACGTGTTTTTTTTACCCCAATAGTCACGTGATGAGTAGAAATAGGTCAGAATAATTCATGAAGACTACAATAGTGTAACTGCAAACTAAGTCTAGCCACAATGGAAAAGTAATCCGAAAGAAACTTCCTTGTTCTTCACGATAAGATAATAGATTAAGTCACCTAGTTTTTAAGGACGCAAACAAGTTTGGCAATGAATTACGTTGTTAGAACAGCAAAGCTATATTGAGCTCTTTCCCGAATGACGTTTATAATTCCTTTTAAGCACCTACCAAATTCGAACTTTGGAAAAGGACAAAAACCTAAATGGTGAATAGATGAGAAAAGACCAGAGCAAAACAAAAACAATAGAAAAGGGAAAAGCATATTTAAAATGCAAACTCCATAGCACTTTTGGGACGCTCAGAGCTCAAATTTACTCAAGTGTTGGAATCAACAGAGTCGGTAGTAAAGTTAAGCAGCGTGAGCCTTGTGTCTGGGTATGTATATCCCTGGGGTCACGCCAGGAGATGAAAGGGTGGGGTAGGGGGGGGAGGCCGGTCGATGAGCTAGGTCAGATTGTAGATTCAGTGACATGGGCAAATGTCAAAAAGAGGTGTGGGAGGGGGAGGAGAACAAAGTCTATCCTCCAGGACAGCCTTAGTAGTGTTTGAGGGCTGTAGGACGATGTCCAAATGACATGATGTTTTGGAGATATAGACTCCTTGTCTTAAGAGTACACTAAAGCCTTCCACAGATAATTGTAATTCTTGTTAGCTTAAACTCAACGCACTCTCTTGTTCAGGATACTAGGCTGTTGAGTTCAAGAGTAGAACATACAGCAGACTTGGTTAAGATTAGTAGAGCTGATTTAAGAAGGCAAACAACTTTTTTTCATAAAATTCAAAGTCAGGAATTAGTAAACATTGGCATTGATGGTATGTACATTTGAAAGATTTTGGGGCAACCCCCCCCCTCCATTCCCGAGTGAGCACCGTTTTTGTTTTATTGTAGCAAAAAAGTGATCGTACCTTTGTTTAGTACATGCTTTTGTCTTTTCATTTTGATAACAAATATGAGTAACTTAATGAGACTATTCCTAAGTACTATACATAAAAAAATATGGATTATAGTCTCCCACCGCCGAAGGCAGTCTCAAGAATTACATATTTCCCCTAGCAGGCCAATACACACCAAAGCAAATTAAACTCACATTTCAGAGCATTACATCACGACTGCCTGTTAGGCGCTTAAAAACTAACATTCTACAAATTTCAAGCACTGCCTATAGCCAGGTACCCATTTCACAGGTGGGTGGACTGAGGAAATTGTGGATAAATTGCCCTCCTAAGTCAGTTTCTACATGTGTCGTGGTTGGGAATCGAACCCGCGACCGCCGGATCGCAAGTCCGACGCGCTAACCACTAAGCCACGCTGCTCCACATTTTTACCAAAGCTTTGCCTATTAAAAACTTTTGTTCGAACAGTTAACTCATGATTATGAAGACGATTCATTTACCTAGAAGTATATGAGTTTCTAAAGATTGATAAAAGGTAAAAAATTATATCACTCCATTACAAGAGTGAACTATAAAACAAAAGTATTAAAGTCGAAAGTTGACTATATATCGTATTACATTGTGTTAGCTTTCTACAGAGTTTTTCTTATTTAAAAAGATAACACCGTCATGTATATATTTTATGATTTAATACCACTGAAACAGTGAAAATAGGACTCATGGAGGGAATCCTAGTTTTAGGCAAGTGGCCCACTCCATTCTCAAAGGCAAAGAAGGAGGAGAGGATTGGGATGAGTAGAAAAAAGAGAGAGTGGGAGCACGATTAGAAGCAGAAGAAGAAGAAGAAGAAGAAGAAGAAGAAGAAGAAGAAGAAAATATTGATAATGATCATTATCATCATTATAAGAATAATGTTGATAAAAATTGTTCAATAGGAGGAGTAAAGCTTTAGGCTTCGCCTCGCCTTGGATTAATTTCACAACAAATCGCCATCACTGGGCGATAGATTACACTAGATAACAAAAAGCAGCACTCCCACGCCTGTCAGAACGCGCGTTACAAAAAAATGTCGAGATGGAGTGGATTGCCGAAATGCATGGCCTTCACTACAAGTCCACAAAATCTACAACACAGTAAATGGAAAAGGATGGCAGTGAAAACAATGGACCAACAGGACATGCTTCTATTGTGCTTAGCACCATCAAAATAAGCTCTAAGAAATCAGCCGCCTCTGATTTAGGACGGCAATTCACTGATGGGAAGTGTGACCTGTAGGTGTACAATCTCCGGTACTGTTAAGACAAAACCCGAACCTGGTTTATTGCGCAAACAGGCCATTTCTTAATAGGGTTTGATCTGTTGATTGGAATTTGTCTTTTGTACTCTTGCCCTTTGCATGAAAGGAGACTGGAGTCAAATCTTTTTTCAATACGGAACCGGAGAACAATTGTCTTTGTTTACCGCTTTCCATTGAAGCATAAAATTAATTAATGGCATCATTCCAGTGTGGCAGGCTCGTATCTGCTTTGTAGCTAGTTGTTCGCGGCAGAAAAATTTTGTACAGGTTATTTTCATAAAGATGGCGTAGAACACTGTCTAGCTCTTTATTTTACAAGAGTTTAGAGAAGTTACTCCACCCATTGGTGCAAAGTTGTCTTGCCTTAAACCTGCATAATCTAATTAGGGTAAAATTAAATGAAGATGTCTATGAACTTTTTAGAGTAATTAACAGAAGACTATAAAAATTCTTGCAACAAAATAATGCAACATGCGTGATTTAATCTGTTTTGTAAAAATACCGTTGTGTCTAATATTTTATGATCCAGACAAAAAAAACATACATGATATCATACAAAAAAACGAAATCTTGTTGTGTAAATCAATTGCATCCCAAATAGAAGGCAGATTGAATTAATTCGATCCAATTAGAAGCAAAGCGGCCAGAAGTGATGCAATCAATGGAACAAGTGAGATGCATCATTCTCTAATCTAATCATCAAAAACTTTGTTTGGCTGCAAGAGCGTTAAATCGCTTTTTCGTAAAATCAGAAGCAGCTGATGGAATTTCTCTTGCATCGTCTTGTGCTCCGCCAACTTTCATCGTTTTGGTGATATTCTAATTTTAAAAATATAACTGAAGTTCCGCCTAGTTTCCTCTTCGACAGCGCTCACTGTTATTTTTAGTCTGATGAAAAAAAAAAGATACTGTTGAAAGGAAAAAACTAAACATCACCAGCAACCCTCCTTCCAATTTAGCCTGCTAATAATAGTGGTTTTAGTATTCCTCCCCAGACTAAAATCTCAGACTTAAAAAATTTTCCGACGAGCTGGTGCGAACCAAAGACATTTCAAGTCACATTTAAGAGCATTAATTTTACAATAATTGTCTGTCATTAGCCAAACCTAGCATTCCATAGAATAGATGAACTGCCATCAACTGACATCCATTTTTCATATGGATCGACTAAAAAATTGAAGACAAATTGCCTTTTTAAAGAGGTATTTACAAAATGAGCTATAAAAAAAACCTAAACCCCTCAGTATATTTCGCACATGCCTACCACCACACTTTCTTAAATAGTAGTGGGTATTATTTGAAAAATTCGTTCGACGCATTCACATTTGTTAATTAGGAAAAAAAAGGGGGGCATCTGTTTACTGTACTATTTTTGCCAAAACAGGAAAATTTAGAAGGTTTTTATAGGAAAGGAAGGCACTTATGAAAAAGGCCTTTTAAAATGAAAATAATAATTTTGTTGTTGCGGCTGCTTCTTGTACTATAACAATTTTTTACTTCTACAAAAACTCCTCCAACTATTACTTTTGCAAAACAATAGCAACAACAACAACAATTTTACTACTACTACTACTACTACTACTACTACTACTACTACTACTACTACTACTACTACTACTGCTACTAATGCTACTACTACTACTTCTACTACTACTACTACTACTACTACTACTACTGCTACTACTACCACTACCTTCACCACCACCACCTATACTACTTTTAATACTGTCAAAGCATGGTAATCAAACTAGCTTGTTTCTACAAATATGAAGGGTGTGGAAGGAAAACAAATAAGGTATATACTGTACCCCCAATGTGTTGGGATAAAGGTTTACTTTGTCCTGTAAATTTTCGCTCTGAGAAAAGCTATTAGTATTCAACCTAAGAAAGCAAATTTACTGCATTTCATACGTTAAACCGCCGCTCTTTTACGATCCTTTCGGATACCATGCATGTTAAAGGTCCTCTTTACATCTTATATGTGATAAAACAAGTCGCATACCATGCAAATAAAGCAATAAATTTTGCTATATAGAAAAGTCTTGGCCAACGGCCTTTAACAGAGTGTCCTTTTTATGGCCATCAGGTATACAGCAAGTACTAAGATAGGACTTAAAGAATAAAAAATATTGCTTTTCGAATTCTTGATCTATGCATTAAAGAGTATGAGACTATGAGGGGAGTGAAGGAGTATGCTCGAAGGAAAGAGTACAGGGCCATTACGACGGCATCCCAGCAGCGAGCCGTATTCATTTGTATTGACGTCGGTATGCGTGAGTGGCATGCAAGAAGCACAACACTAGGCACCTCTCCAATGGTGGTACATTTATAGGGAAGAGCTATTGAAGAGAAAGGATTAAGTTTATTACGTTCAGACTAGTCTGTACACTCAAAGAAATATACTGCTTCTATATGCGTTTAAAAGAATGTCGATTTAGGGTGGGTTCTTTTAAAATTTGCTCAAAAGAAGAAAAGCGTTGGTTCAAGTATAAAATGGATGTATTATATCAGTGCCTGCGATTAAAGTTTATAATTTCAGTTAGAAAAGTTGAAATAAAAATCGGAGAAGTATTTTTTCTTCTTTCATAGCTTTTAGCACAATTTCCTATCAATGATCTGTTCAGTAATTTGATTTGCAAACAGCTAGCTATCACTATTCGGATTTTTCCAGTCGAAAAGGCGAACACAAATTTAACATGAGGATATTAAAACTAGTTAAAAATTAAGATTGATACTACTGCTAATGTTTTCTGTGTGGCAAGTTGCCAGTGTACTCGCTATTTCCTGTGTTCACTTAATCAAGTGAAAGCCTCCAGCATTACTAGTGCTCATCAGGAGCAAGACAAACATAAAACACTAGGCATTCAAAGCACTTTTTTGTTGTTAATGTTGTTGTCTTATCGAACAAATGTATGCTTAGAATTCGTATCTTGGAATTTTCAGTGTTCGTGTCCAAATTCAGGTAAAGCCATGTCTAATAATTATACTCCGATTCTTCTTGTGAGTTGAAAATAATGTGAGCTAAGTGTTTTAAACAGCGTTTAATTCATTTCACCGTCGCTGAGTAGACAGACGGGCCACTGACATCCTTTATGCACCAGACATCCTTTATGCACCAGAGTAAATTGATCTCATACTTTTGGACTTTACAATACGGCTGTCTCACGATAAATACAATAATAGTATTCCACACACTTCGGTTACCGCCAATATATTGAGACCTCTATACTCAGGGTACGTGTGCTAAGAAAATTGTGTAGAAATCGCTTTCATTTGGCCATGACAAAAAGGAGCTGTTGTCTAAAACCGAAACCGTCTTAATACACACCAAAGAGCTGACCACGCTATCCTGGAAAGACACATCGAAATAGACCACTAAATTGAAAAATAGAATAAGTTCAACAACAAGATCTACATCCGAAACTGACATAACCTACCAAACGCCGCATACTTAAGGTTAATCAACAAACCTTTGGGCGGTATAAGAAAGAAGAGAATACAAATAAAACGATTTACGGCGTTTTAATGTACATTAATGGTGGAATATAAACAAAAGAGGTGAGCGTTGAAGAATCAATTAGTATTCGTGCCTCATAAAACATCAACAAAGACATCAACGCTGCAATAAAACACCGAGAAATCTAAGCGCTGCACTCTAATCTGATGGTTCTTCGTCGCTCCTTAATGAGCTTGCCGAGGATACCGTACCGTGGAGGGTTTTTTGTTTTGGGAATCTTGTTTCAAAGCATTAGCCTACAGTTTCTTGTTTATAATAATCTCTTGCAGCAGTTAGAGATGTTGCTTATTTATCTCTCTTTCAGCACACACATATACACACACATACATTCTTCCTATCACACTTGTATTCTCCTTCTCCCGACCCTTTCACCCACTCGAACAAATCCTTTTTTATCTAGACCTACTTTCAAATGTTTTATAAAAATGTCTAGCACTGTTTTCTGTTTGCTGTGTGCAAGAGGTGCCCACAACACAGTGTTCAATAATCTATAGGTGACAGCTATCAGGGCTTTTACATTTTATGTTCTTTATAATTTGCTTATTGTGCTTGGGCCTTTATCGCCTGTTACGAGTATGAAAATAATTGATGCTATAAGAGAGAATGGATGCGTAATGCGTATCTTTAGTATATATATAGAGTGTGCTTTGCTCTTGGGTTCATCTCTTTTATGAGATATTTTTATCTGTCTTTCTATATATCTCTTTCTCGACTATCTTTTTTCTATCTTCCTCCCCTTTCTCTCATTTATTTCAATCTCTTCGAAAATTTCGGCCACCATGTTTTCCCAACATTTTTGCTGTTTCTTAAGTTTTTAAAATATGCCAATTCCATGCATTCCTCTTGAGTGACACCCAAGCGTATGTAGAGGGTTTGGCGAGAAATTGATTTCTGCGAGTCTGTCGGTTTGTTTCCCCTCGACTGGTGATACAGTTAGCAGGTTCCGTCGCTCGCCGGCAGACAGATCAATTACACATCAGACAGATCAGCGATGCACTGAGGGGAAACTCTGCAGAGAGATGCTGATATAACCTTTCTTCTTGTAATATAAGACGTTCATAACCCATCGTATTTGCTTGGATTATCTTTACTTTAAGCTTCTTCCCTGCCCCCCTCTCTCTCTCTTCCCCATGCCTGATAAGTTATACTGCTAAGTTGGGGGTGTAAGGTTCCACAGGTGTGTTCAGGTTTCTGCTTGTAAGGATCTTGTTACCTCAATAACGTTCAAGAATTTTCATTTCAGTTTTATCGCCAGAAAAGCAAACGCGCCTGTTTCTTTTCTCGAAGGACGCCAAGTAATTATTTTAACAGCTAGATTATCATTGCCTTGTAATTGAGCACACCTTAACTGTAATAAACCTCCGCTTTTGTCGAGACTCTTCAGCTTTTGTGAAAAAGTCACCGACGGGCTTGTATCTTACAAAGAAAACACATGGTCCCACTTAAGCTATCTCGAATTCTAAGTTAGATGAAATAATTATACGACCACACATTTCGTTTTTTTTGCATTTGAAATATTTATTGAGTATCATTTTTGTTTTAGAAAAGCAGGCTACACATGCATAGCGAAGCTTAGTACAGCAAAACTAAACCTATGTTTCCTTTTTTGATTCCATCTGTAACTATTCTAGAGTTTTAGGTAACGCTTTGTATTTTTTAACATTGCAAGGAGAATGAGTGAACTCAGTTTTTTTAAAAGATTTTAAGTAACATTTTGTTCAGTAGTTTTTTTTTCATCTCATAATTTTAACACGAGTTTCTTTTTTTAAGCAACTGAATCTAAAATCTCTCGTAAGAGATCCAATTCTTTCCAAGTAATAATAAGTAAAAAGTAAAAGCAATTTCCTCATTCGCAAAACTGTGCTATGCTGCATACACTTGACAAAAACCCCTTCTCCTAAAAATATCATAAAAACGTTTCTGAACCAAAGTATTAGATTCAATCTCACGTCGAGCTGTACAATAACGGAAATCCATTTAGATGATGACATCTTTCTGTAAACGTTTCTGCATTGTTTAATATAACATGGTTATCCTTGATCTAGATTGAGATACTTTTTGTTTGATTTTTATCTTAAGAAGAATGCACAAATTTTGGAAGACAAAGAAGTATAATGTTGTCTCATTCTTACATTTCGAAATTTGCAAAACACGGCTCTGCATTTTATTAGTTGCACTTCTCAAAAACTTTTTCTACGCAAATGATTATTCTGCACCCATTGCTCAGAAAAAAAATATTAAAAATGAGAGACTTGTACAAAATGATCTCAAACGCAAGTTGACATTTTTTTTAAATCTACTATCTGACTTCGTGACCCCAAACTGAAACCGAGACAATCGAATTATTAATGTTATGGTGTTAATAATTTCGAGAGAAAAGTTTAAAATGTTTGATTCTGCCGTCTTCTGTAACGAACTAGCAAGTCTTTTGAAGGTAACATTGACAAAAATCTGATCACAGTAAAGGTCTAACCACATAGACTGCTACATTCATACTCATACAATGCATTTATGCTCCTACAATGAGGGAGTATAGGCAGATTTGTTTCAATGACCAACATTGCTTGCCACTGGCTGGTCACGCGCACGCTTTTTTGGTGAGGCCAAAACCCAGGCTCAAGCTATCGGCAAAGGCGGGTCAAGCTTGAAATTTAAAAATCTCAGTGGATATTTAACGCTTGCATTGGCGTTTTTAGAATTTAATGCTTAAAGATTTGAGTCGAATGTCAGAAAAATGGCGCCTTGACCAGCACTCGTCCAACACTGTCAATTTTTACAGCAGTGCTATAGAACCAGCGATGTTGCATAACATTTTTAGACTGTGGGAAATGGCGTCTTATATCGGTTGCATTCTATGAAGCCAATAGAAAGAAAATTAGAGCAAAAAAGATACACAGTGATGCATCCAACTATATTGGAGTATTACTGTGGCAGCCAATGTGTTCGCAGCCTAATGTAACACCCTTGGACAATAATTTCCATTTTTTGCACATCATACCCAGCTAGTCTAAAGTTCATTAAATCAGTAATGTCTTTCAACAAACATAACCCCAACTTCAGTTTTGATAATAAAGACTTAACAATGAATGCCCGACAAATAAAGATAACCTTTTAACACCGTAATGCATTACTTTTAATTCAATAGTATTGATTTGCTCGGTAGATTTAAAATACGAAAATGGCGTGTTGTAAGTTTGTAAGTAAACTAAACATTTTGTTATTTTCATAACATAAACTATTTCAATAGAGTTCAACACAATTATTCAAATTACTATGTTTATTTTTACAGATCACAAGCCTGCCTCCGTTTCCATCTGCCTTTGTTAATTTAACTTTTACAATTTAAAAGTGGCTTTGAATGACTTTTGTCAATTAACCGCAGATAGAGCACTCTTAAACTAAATACGCTTAACGGTATTATAATAAAACATTAAATTCTCTTCCATTACCGCTAAGCAATGAGAGCCTGGTGATGCGTGAAATAGAAAAACTTTATCAGATTTTAGTTTTATTTAACTTAATTTTTTTTCGCAAACGGCTCTGGTCCAATCTATCAATAGAACACAGTTAAAAGTGAAATAAAAATTAGAAAAGCATGTGTTTTGTACATGATACTCTTCAAAATTTTTTTCTTTCATTTTATTAAAGCCCAGCCGTAATTAAACTCAAATGAAAACACGCCGCAGAAAACGTCAAAGTAGCTGTGGATTAAAAAGGATTAAATAAAAGTCCTCAATGAAAAGGCTTAAATAAAACTGGAATAAAAAGGCTTAAATAAAACTCGAATAAAAAGGCTTTAAAAAAACTCAAAAAAATGAACAGCCTCGGCAAACTACTAATTTGAAGAAAACAAGAGAGAATATAAAAAACCTGCATTCTTAGTGCAGTTTCAGTGCTGATTGGTTTTTTTTTTGTCTGACAACATACCACAGCAGTAAGAGTACTAAATTAATAAACAGGGGATCTTTAATCCCAATAATATGACATGAGACATAATGAATGGTTTATTTGTTGCCATAGGACCTACTTTTATTGCTCATTTGAAAATAGTTTGTATACTGCAATATTGAGATAATGGAGACGATTAACAAGAGTGAGTTTCCTTCTGGTTGCATCTTTTATAAAAAAAAGAAAAAGATCTTTGCTTCACATTTTAGCTTTTACACAACTGAGATTGTTAGTGCACACTCTGTATAGAAGAATAATTGAAACTCATTGCGGATCTCTCTCTCTGTCTCTCTCTCTTTCTCCTTATTTCTCTCTCTCTCTCTCTCTTTATCTCTATTTCTCTCTATTTTTCTCTCTACTCTATAGCCTGACTTCAACAACATTTTATATTCATATTATTGCAAGTCTTATTTTCGTATGACAAAAATACAGTACCTTTAGCCTAATCGCGCTTTTTCGAGAGAATGTCAATAAGCATAAAACAGGCTATAAACTCCAGTTGGTTGGTTTCCATTTATATTATATACAGATAACAGCAGTAACACAAAATAAGCCGTGTGAACAACAATAATAAAGCAACAAAATGGACTTGGTATGAACCTATTTCAGGCAGAGAGGCTGTGGTAAAGAAATGGATAAAAAGAGCATTTTCTATAATTTCGGCATTCTTTTCCCCCATTTTATAGTTCGTATAAAATTGATCAGTTTTCCTCTCTCATCTTTGGATTTCCATTAGCAAGCACTAGCAGTGTTATTATAAAGTACCCTTGAGGTTTTGATACAAACTCAACAACATTGTTAAATTGCAAAGCTCATTTAAATTGTTTTTATTAATCATGTAGGATTTTGCAAATTAAACCTAAAGACAAAAGACATAAAAAATAGAAATAATTTTTATATGAACAAAAAACTTTCTTTATTTTTAGGGCTCCTGTACATGATATCAACGTCCTTTTTTAAATTAAAAGGCTATTTATTTTGGCTAAGAATCAATCTGTTCAGGGTATGAAACCAAATCCAAAAGGAGGAGGAGGAGGAGGAGAAGAAGAAGA